>VWYK01036231.1:6096-23012 GCA_013399775.1 Semnornis frantzii
AAAAAAAGAAAAAAAAAGAAGTAAAAGAACAGATATGTATAATGTAAGCTAGCTGAAATTGATTACATTAAAAAAAAACAAACTTACTAAAATATTGCCAGAAGATTAATATGTAAAAATAGCAAGTATTTTTAAAAGTTCATATTCAGTCTGTATGAAAGAATTTGAGAAGGGAGGGGTTTTATTGGATATTAGGAAAATTTCTTAAAGAGTGCCCAGGCATTGGAACAGGCTAACTAGGGAGGTGGTGTGGTTACTGTCTCTGGAGGTATTCAAGAAATGCATGGACATGGCGCTTCAGAACATGGTTTGATGGCCGCAGTTGAGAGTTGGACTCAATGATCTAGGAGGCCTTTTCCAACAGAAACTGTTCTGTTGATTCTATATGATTCTATGTAGCCGGTAAAGAGAGGACTACATTTCCCTGAGGACCTGTGAGGCTACATGGCAATTAGCACTGGCACAGGAGGGAACTCACAAAGGACCTGTAACAACATAATGGGGAATTAGCCAGGCTGCCAGCGTTAGTGTGCACACACCAATGTGACACTGTGGTGAATGATTTTCTTTGAATTCATGGAGTCTAGTTGGCTCACCCTTTGCATTAGCCATGGCTATCCTACTTCCATCCATCAGGTGCTTCTCCTCATGACACAGAATCACTGACTCATTTTGGTCTACAATCTCAGTCCCCATGATTTATGATCTTTCACTTGGTTGCCACTAAAGTTCTTTCTGTTTGCCCTGGCTGTTACAGAAGCTATATTTCCAGTTTCTGATTTAGAACTGTTCTTTCTTATCACTTGCTATCAATAGCAGGGATGGAAGCCATGAAGCAGGCAGGATGAAATAAATGCCTTTGACTATTTTAAAGGAGGCAGACACCCACCAATTACTCTGATATAAATATACAAGCCATTCTTTTGAAGACCCCTCTTTAAAGGCAAAGATCAGACAGCCTGAGACTAAGAGGAAGGTCAGAGCAAAGCTTCTTCAGTGAAAGGTCATCTATTTTGTTTAAGAAAAAAATAAATCTTAATAAAAAATAAAGTTATCTCCATTTTCCCTTAAGGAAGGCTTTTTCCTCCCTGCCTTCCACAAAGATGGTATTTCTTCTGAGCAGTGAGTGAATTAGCCCTTGCCCACTGCCAAGCCCTGTTGGCAACATCTTGGGGAAGGAGCAGCCACAGGACCAGAGTGCTCTTGAAAGCTTCCAGCCAACCCATGGCCCACTAGGCCTGTTTGAGAAGCTATACCAAGATTGAACCTTGTCCCACAGAGCTGTGCTTCCCTTGGACAGCAATCTGTCTCGGCTGCTACTTGCCTCTTCCACTACTAACCTCAACCGAGAGAGCAGCATAGCCAAGGCCAGTCTGCCAAATCAGAGAGAACAAAACCAGCTTGTGAGCTGGATTGGCTGGTGCGTATGAGGGGACGTGGGGGATCACAGTAATTCACAATCTCTGTTTTTCTTCTTTCTTTAGCATTCCAAACCAAGCTCCAGTTTTGGGAGAGTTAGGTGGTGAATGAAAGATACTCTGCTCTTAATTAGTATTGCTAGAGTTACACCGCAGCTTTAGTGGCGTACAGAAAACACAACTTGCCTTCAGATAGCTTCCATGTGGTCTTCGCAGTCTTTCTAGCAGCTGTGCTCCTAGCTTCTCTTTTTATCTCATTTCTCTGTCCTGTTTCTGTCTCGTTTTCCATCTTTGTATGTTGCTCTAAGGAAAACGAGACATTCCTAGATGAGTAGTTTGAATCCAGAAGGAACAATTTTTATAGGATGGAGAAAGCAAGTGGTGTTTGTTTTTGCTAATAGCTGAACAGCAGTGTATCTCTGCACATTATTTTAAAAATGTTCTAATGCTTCACCTTTGTTATATTTAAATAAGTAACAAATGGTTTGGTGGTGAGGTTTGGGGGAGTATTGTTTATTGTTTGGTTTGGTTTGTTTTTTTGCATCACTGTACAAATAATTTCTTTCAATATCTCGAGTTAGAGAAAACAATAAGAAAGCAAATTGCTTTGCTGTGTCTGATTACTGACTTTTAGCTTAACTTTTTGTGTTATAAATTTGTAATAAGAGCTTGTGGTGGTTTAGAGCCTCTAGCCTGGTTTTAAATTACAAACAAGAAATAGGAACTTTCTGGACGTATTTGAATAAAAAATTGGAGATAAATAAAATAGGAATAAAAAATAGGAGTAAATAAGATAGGAGATTGGATGCAAAAGAAAAATAATGATAACTTTATATCATTCCATTTGCTTGCTGGATTAGGATGAAGTGTGCTGCACAAACTGTTCTTTCCTCCTTTTCGCTTCTTCGCTCTGGCTGCTGGCTAGTCCTATTCATGGCTTTGCTGACCTTGGCTGAGACTCTTGTTATGGGTAAGTAGATAGCAGCAGTGAGGCCTTTCTGATTTCTCTCTTTCTGCCTTGTGAGTGGGGGAAGGGCTATTTCACTTTTCCCTTGTCCAAGGGGCATCCTTGTATTGTTTCTAAATTATAAATAATTGTAAATATATATGAGTATATCCTGTACATATACCTTGTATATGTACATGCGTCTAGATTTTAGCTTGCTTGTAAATATAGCTTCATTCTTCTTCCAAACCTTCTGAGCTATTACAAGTGTTTCTGTTGGAGGTGTACCTCTGCTAAGATTTTTAAAAATGAGAAGCTGCTTTCAACTCCAGTGAATTCCTACAGCAAGAGGTGGTGTTGCAAATATTCTGGGGATGATGGTGAAAGATGAGGTGTGCCTGGCATCCATACATATTTTGGGTATAGTAGATATTATTGAAGTGGACGTTTGTCTTTTTTCTTCTGCATAAGACTTCAAGGATAGACTTTAAACTGGGAAAGACTTTAAAGCAGGAATATATTCAACAAGTGAAATATTTGTAGGATGGGGGAACTATGTGGAGACAAGCTACAGTGGGAAAGAAAAAGCTAATTATCTAGCACTTTCAGGTTTGGAGCTTACTTTCTGTAAAGCAAAGACTGAAAGGAAAAGCAAAACAAAACAACCAAGCAAAAAAAAAAAAAAAAAAAAAAAAGATTTAGGTCCACCTAGTTCAGGTGCTTAAGAAAGCAAAAGTTTCTTTTACCCAGTCCCTTCAAGTGACTGTTAAGGCACCTGCAGGCTTTATGGCATTCTTGTCAGATTGAATGAATTGCGCTGCAAATTGATTAAGCCTTTGTTGGTGATGGCTGATGAATTTGGAGAAAGAAGGGGTAGGGCAGTCTTCTGTAGTATCAGCTGCAGGAAATAGTATGTTTTGGATAAGGTCTACAGACAATTAAAATGGTTTAACTAAGGGAAATATATTCAAACAAAGTCGTGCAGGCCCGTTCTGCTCTTCATGCCTCTGCAGGATTTGGCCACATTTTGCAGAGCAGATCAGACTGAATTATTATAGAGTCCAATGACTTAATGTGGATGTACTATGCTGGATAACTGATTCTGTGTACTTATGGGGGCAAATGAAATAATCATGTTTTCAGTTAATAATATTTGAGAGGTCATTATTTGAAATGAAGTAGTTACAGCAGTGATAAGATGCAAGACATTCACTATCAGCTTGAAAATAACCAGCTCTGGGAAATCCACACTTGCCTCCACTGATTCTTTGTTTGAAGAGATATTGTTGGGAATAACCATCACATACATCCAGAATCCCCTTTGTCCATGCAATGACCAATCTATAGAATTGGTATTTCGAGGTTATCTTGGGATTGTATGAACTAGAATTCCTGTAGTGGGAAGACTTACTAGTGTGGAGAACTAATGCAACTTGGAAAAAGAGTATTTTGATGAGGAACGGCATCTTCAAGTCAAGAACAATTTTCTTCAGATTATTTGAACTCTTTAGGCAACAGTCTTAAAATTAGCTTCAACCGAGCTCCTTTAGGTGGCTTAGAAAAAGAGACTTCATGAAGTGGCTGCTAGGGAAGGTACTATGGAGTTTGTAGCAAGTTGTTGCTCTAAACATGATCAGGCAGTCAGCTGAAATTTATGGAGAGTCCCATAACTCGTGTTTCTTTACAGAATTTTTCTTTCTTCCACTTAAAGTACACAATCATAGTTATTGCACTTTGTTTGGAAATATGATTGAATGATAAATTGCTTTGCTTGATTGATTAATGATTGAATAAATTGTTTTGCTTGCAGAAAATGCAGGCTCTATTTGTCTGACTTCACCTTCCAAATACTGGCTTTGTCTCAGCAAAACTGAGGAGCTTTCTAAGACCTGTGTTTCCTCCCCATAAATTTATCCACTAATCTTTTACTGTCTTGTTCTTGACTGAGATGTTGTTCTCTCGAAATATCCTTTCCCACTCTTGAATTGTTAATACGTGATTTTTCTGCCCCCCTCTAGTTCTTCATTTTGAAAATAGTGTGCTTTTTTGTCAGGAGACAGTTTGATGCCATCAATACTTGTGTCTGAGGTAAAATCGTCTCACTAGTCCCTCTTTCGTAGAGATATAAAGATTGCTTGAGGTCTTCTTTTAACACCGACATCACACTGCTAATTTCAATTTGTTGCTTTTTATAAATTTAACTTTTTTTCAGGATGCCCGCCAACCAGGGGATGATTGTACCACCACCTTGCACAACCATTCTAGTCAGGTGAATTGTGGCTCCTCTATTTCTGCTTGGCAGAATTAAAATTATGTTGTTTCATTTGATCAACCTTTGGCTCAAATAAATTACTTTTTCTGGTGGCTTTGTGTGCCTTATGTCTTTATTCTCTTCCTTACCTCCACACAGGAAATTTAACTCCATGTCATCATTGTTCTCTCTCCCCCCAGCCCTTTCTTTAAATTTTATTTCCTCCATGAGTCTGAACCCCACACTTCTCTGAAGTTCTGCACAAGCCCTTAGAGAAGCAGTCCGAAGTGTGCCAGGCTCTCATACAGATACAACTACACTGTGAAATCTTGTAGGAGCAGCAGATTTCTTGAACAGGAGGATGCTATGCTCTCATAATGCTGACATTCTCTAGGTATGCACTAAGCATAGTGGTATCACCTTAGAAAATAATTCTAAGGCAAGTACAGGTACCAAATATTGTAGTTAAGTAGTCGCTTTTCTTAAACATCTGATTGCTTATGCCAGTGGTTTCTAAGCTGTCCTCAAGAGACCATTGTCAGTAAAGCTATGGATCTGTCTCCCATGTGGAAGTCTCTGGTCGTGCCTACATTCTTTTTCCTCCATGTATCGCTGAAAGATTATTGCTTTCAACTCTAGGGATGGTTACTTTATAATGTATAGTAATGCTGCATAACAGATTGGGAAAGACTTTGAACTGTAAGCAGCAGACCACCTGAGATGGTACTTTTCCATGACTCAACCCACAAGCAGGATTACCCCAAGTAATTACTTCAGATATCCAGCTCTTACACTACAAGAAAACAAAGTGCTAGGATGGGGCTGCAGGTCTCAGTAGAATCAGATTTTGAAATTTCATTTGATGTGATTTTTTTTTTTCCTTTTCCCATTTCTAATAACAGAAAGAAGTGGGAAGTGCTACTCTTGTTCCAAACTTGGAAAGAAGAATAGTTAGTGATTCAAATGATCTGTTTGGGGCCGTTATTTTCAGGGTCATTTAGAGACCTTCCTCCTGCAGTTCTAACTGAATTAGTGCTCTGAAAGGGTTCATTATAATGGTATAATGTCCTGTAACTCTCAGGAGATACAAGACTGGCAAATAGAAAATTCCGCTTTCATTAAAATAAGTAACAAAAGTACAGAGATGCAAATTACCCAAGGCTCTTCTAAGGCAAGGTTTCATCACAACTCTGTAAATCACTGTTGTAACTCAACAGAAGAATGCACAAACAACCCCCAGCTGGAACTTTTGGTTGATTAAGTTCTCATAGTTACTGGTTACTTATTTATAGCTGGGAGTTCTCAGTCACGTTTATGGAAAGTTCTGTGTGTTGTGTTTTCCTGTTAGAAGTAATTGTTACTGGCTTGTTCAGAAACATGTTTTTGTATAAGAGATCTTCACACCGAAACTGCCCATGTCCAGCAAAATTAATACATATTCCAAGTGGAAAATCAATCCAGGATTAGGTGTTAAGAATGTCAATCAGCAATACAGGTTTCTTCAAACACTCAAGGCATATTTATATAGAATGTCTGGTATGTATGTGTAAAAAATCTGGGCTTTGCAGATATTAAATATAGCTGATGGTAGAGGAGATGGTGCCAAGTTCAGCTGTTCTTGAGTTGGAGGAGAGAGCTTGTTTTAGTTTTTCCACTTCCAAGTTTAATTAAAACTGCTTTATTGACTGGAGGCAAGATATTCAGAAAATGATAGAGGGACTTTGGAATATAACATGAAATTTCATAGAATTAATGAAACCTAAAAGCACTAATTTTTCTCAACTCTTTGAAGTTTTTGGTATATTGTAGAATCAATGCAACTGATTCAAGACAAAAATTCCTGAGCCAAATAAGTAAGATGACAGCCTTTGCTTATGTCCTTGCTTCTTGGGATGTAGAAAGACTACTGCAGCCTCTCCGGCTAGACTGATGTAGGCAGTAAAAATGAAAGAAAACAAACCAGTAAAACTGTCCTCTGAAGTTCCCACTGTTCTGTGTTTCGCATTTCAGGTGTGCCCTCATCACTCTCCAACTCTTAGAAGTCATGTATGTAAAAAGTTAATTAGTTAATTTATTTTGTTGTGTTTCAGAAAGTGCCTTCTAATGGTATTGACTTCATGTTTATTCTGGAACACATCTGGCCTTAGTGCATCTATGGACTCTAAACCAAATGTAATTGTTTCTGGCTGATGAGCTTCATACCTGTCCTTTGGCAACATTCCTTCAGCCAGATGAACAACTGTGGGATAAATATTTATAAGACTTGTAGGTTCATTGATAACTGCACCTGCAGGTAGCACTCCTGGCCACCTAGATACTCCTGGCACATGGATCCCTGCTTCCCAACCTCCCATGCCTTTTCCACCTGCAGTGAAATGAATCAACATGTGACAGTTCAGAGGCATCATAGATATAGGTTGTTATGGGAACACTGTCATAAGGTCGAAAAATATCTCAGTACAATATACTTAGTGCTCTAGAACATCTATGCTGGGTAATTAAGCCTAATTATGAAATAAGAAATATTGTTAATCTCCTAATTCAAGGCTCCAGTAACTGTATATTCATCTCTCATCGGGCATTATGTAGGAAAATTAAATGCCTACTTTGAGAGCTAAGTGCATAATTAGTGTCTATGCTGGGTGCTGGGTCTATCTCTTCTGATATAATACAGCATCCCTCTGATGCAGGGAAATGCAACCCTTATCTCATTTTATGTGAAAAACAGAGGGACTAAATTATCATAGTTACTCAGACAGGGAGAAGATAAAACCTACTATATACTGTCACCACTGATTTATTCTCAATTTGATGGTAAAACTGGTGCCTACAAGTGTTTGTTTTGAATATAACTCTTAACTACCTGAAGTATTTGACACACTACTGCTAATGCAATGTGACCAGCCAGAAGATAGGTTTGGCTTTATGCCTTATGAAGAATTTTGCTGGCTTCAGGTGGAGCTGCTCATGGGGAGGTTGACAGGAGCAGCCCAGCCTCCACTAGCAGAAAGCAAAAGGCCTGTGGGAATGACCAGAGTTGTTTTCTGTGAGGGGTGGCATCCAGCAATGGGTACCAGGCACCTGCAGTGGAACGCTAGGTCAGGAGAGCTCCCTGCTAATGAAACAACGTTTGCTGGGCTGCTGCAGCAACAAGACTACATGACTGGACTGATAGCTAAAGGAAAATATTTTAGAACAACCTTGAAGAACTAACTAGTTATATGAAGGGTATTTAAGGAGTATTTTTGCCTCAGATAGTCTGTTAGTTACAGATACAAATCCTTCCCAAAAGGTTAAAGGGGCGAAAAAACACTCTTACTTCAAGAAGAATTCAAATACTAGAATCTAAAGAGTTTTAATATTTTAGTAATTCTTGTATAGGGCACCTGAAACAGGAAGAGTTAAAAATTGTCTCATGATTATAATGGGTGAGCAGTTATTTCACTTGGCCCAAGGTTTTTTTTTTTTTTTNNNGATATAGGGAAAGAAAAGAACAAAGTTTGCACCCACAGAGAAGATGATGCACAAATGTCTCACAGATGAGGCTGTCCCAGAGAGGCATGATGAGGTAGGTGTCTGTTTCCTTACCTGAAGCCAAAACTCAAAGGTGTCAGTGAAACATTACCACAGAGTGCCTTCCTGTCTAACTCAGAGCAGACAGTTCAGAAATTCATCACTGTTTTACCAAATATCTCTAAAATCAGCTAGTAAAATCCCTCTTTTCCTCTTCCATTCACTTTTATTACTGCCAAGTGACAGGCACTCCATGATAGATCCTTTCACATAAGTGAGTAGGTAAGGTAAGCACTGTATCCAGGAGATTTGGGGCCAGCTGTGCCGAGTGCATTGACATCTCCAAGTGCTGGAAATAGATGTGGTTGCATTAAATCATGAGATAATGACTGTAGTCTTCCTGGCTCAGTCTGTAGTTACTTGACAATCACATAGGCTGGCAAACCTCAGGGTCCTTTGATCCAGTGCATTTTCTAAACAGATAACAGCTTCTCCTTGCTTACTCTGTTCTGGGCAGGGATAGAGTGAAAGTTTGGTTTACAGCCTTTTCACATAGAGTAGGAAGATGCCTGTGAAATCATCTTCCTGAGTCTGGTAATCAATATGTTTGTTAACATTGGACAAAATTGTACTGGATCTTCTAGTTATCTTAAGTTACAAGTTATACACTGTGATTAAAACTTCAGAAGGGAGTGTATCAAAGGCGATAACAAGAGTACTTAATTCCCTGATCCTCACTGAAATGTAATTAAATCCTATCCATATGTGGCACTCCCTCAGTAGCTGAGCATCTTGAAAATTTATCCCATGATCATTTGGGGATTGTTCATCACAGTATGGCAGGCACTAGTTTCCCCAGCATCCTGCGGCACAAGGAGAAAGTCTTCATATTCTGTTAAAAAATGGAGTTACTTACCTAATTCCCAAACATGCCAATGATCCTACCTTGGACTCCTTTTGAATTGTCTGCCTTAATGTCCTAATTTCTTTCATACTTTAAAATATTCAGGTAAATGGCATCAAGTTGTAAATTGTGAATCCTCAAATGATCGTTGTCATCATTCTCTCAATCACAGCTTTGACTATTCCTTCAGTATGCCTTTCACACTCCTAAACAACTGTCAAGAAAACAAACCTCCAGAGCTGGATGTAGCCCTTCAAGCTAAGCTTTGGCTTTACAGTCAGGTAATTACCCTGGCAATGCTCATTCCCACTGTTAGAAATCTGATTGATTTGATTTCCATCTGTTGGAAGATAGTCACCTGTTTTACTTTGGTAGGCAGCCTTTTCTTCATTTCTTGGTACTCCAGTTACAGCTCTGTGCAGTATTGGGACTGTATCCTGATGAGGAACAATGATGTCACTGAGCCGACGATGAAATTAGAGGGGACAGCTTCTCTCATGCAGAAGGAGGAAATGTCATTTATCAGAAGGTAAAGGACTTCCTATGCTTTTCTTTAAAGGGGCTGGGATGTTCTGGGCACTTGGAACAAGAGCACTTTTTTTCCCAGAAACTCTAACTATCATGATAACTGCATGGAAATTGATATCCAAATTCTCTATTTAGAAACCAGACCCACTTAAATTTTAACTGCAGCTGTCTCACATTGGAAGCTACAGTAAATGAGATTAATTTTAACCAAATGATACATGAACATGTCACTATGCCCAGTAATGCATAATTACTGTATTTGCTCCAAGATTAACCAGATAAATTTTACACTTCACTTTACAAGCCTCATGTGTATTTTTTCTCATAAACCCTGCAAAGCATCTAGATAAAATGTGTAATGCACAAAATTATTTCATATGAAAATCTTTAAATACTTTAAATTTCTTTTTGTGAATAGAGAAGGAACAAAATAAGATCATATTTTCTAGAATCAAGTTTTGCCTGAAGTCTTCTATAATACATCTCCTCATGAAGTGTCTTTCTGTGAAACAGGGAATGTTACAATTCAACTTAGTTTGTGAAAATAAGTATACTGAAAATTGTAAGTGCCCATCTTGTAAAAGCCACATAAATATTAAGCTTGAGACTGTTTCCAATTGCTTTTAATTTAAAAAGTATCAGAATTAGGCATCAGATTTATTTAAGCACTGTGCAAATGCTTTGCCTGTTTATACACTGGATCTGAAAAGGATCTTTCTTGCCTGCATTTCATGCACAAAGAAAACTGTCAACTTATGGTCAATGGGGATGTGCTAGATGTGGATGCAATCTGCACAAATTGTGTGTGTTTGTTTAAGAATAAATATGAAACTTCCAAAGTATTCCAAACACATTAAAAAAATAAAAATAAAAAATGGTTTTGTCTGTAAGGAACAGGCATGGACCATTTCTCCTCTTTATTTCCTTTTTTACATGTTCACACTCCCCTCTTTACGACAGCAAAATTTCTTGGGAAGAGACATCATGGTTTATATGGAGACAATGTAGAAGAAATGGAGTGGATGGCAGGTAAGCTTCATGAAGGGTTTGTTTCAGATGCAGACACCTATGTATTTTAAAGCAGGGCAACTCATAAGGCTGAAATCTAAGCTATTGAAAACTTCTTACAGGGCACTGCAAAAGATTGTTATTGAAACATAATGTGGCTTGATCTAATTGGTCAATACAAACCTTGCTGTCTTTCTTATGTGCCATCTCAAGCACTAGTGTAGCAGGCAGTGATAGGTATGCAGTTCACTGCCAGGTTTACCAGTGGTTGAGTATACTTCTTCCTATTACATTAAGGTGATTGGTGGATGAAACCTGGTACCATTACTGCAAGGAAGAGCTCCTGCTTCACTGTTACGGGTCCTACTTGCATGCAGTGTGGTGTTACAAAAAAGACAGTGATTATTCCATGATAACTGCAAAGTTTGAGTTATCTCTTCTTGATAGCCATCTTTCTGACAAATGGATTGCATGATGGATGTTTATCAGAAGTGATCTTTGAGATTCTTGAAATTGTTGCACATACCACTGACTGGCTAGCAGAATGTCTTGCGGCAAAGAAATGTTTGTAAATAACAAACCTATGGGAAGTGGGATGGGAAAACAGAGCATCTACTGCTACACTGGAAATTTAATGTGGTGTTCTTAATATTTCTAGTGTTTTCTTACCTTAGAAGTCCACACAAAGAATCTGATTTGTGGTGATGGGAGTGCCATAAGAGGTCTCTTTAGTGAAACACAGAATCATAGAATCGTAGAATGGTCCAGGCTGGAAGGGACCTCCAAAGGTTATCTAATCCAACCCCCTCTGCAGTCAACAGGGACATCCTCAGATAGACCAGACCAGACAAGCCTCACCATTAATATCTCCAGAGCATCACAGGACACTGACTCCAGTTTCAGAGAAGCTTTCCTTGTATAATAATCACATGGAAGCCATGGCTGCAGCCATGAGGTGGGACATTCCCATTCTATTGGTGTGATATGGAAGGTGAGAGTACACAGAGTTTGTGAAATGGATATCTACTAACATATACTGTGACACATATTTCTCTACTGACAAAGCTTTTGGGAAGTGACTCTTCCTTCCCGGGAAAGCAAAGTGGATGAAAATAAATAAAAGAAATATCAATTCCCTTCATTCTTCATCATTAGCCACAGGTCTAAGGAAATTCTCTCTGGTGTGGTAAAAGGCTTGAACTGAGACTAGTTTTGCAGATTTGTCTGTAAGAGACAGTTGAAGAGTTATAAGCCTAAACTCTCCCTAATTTATGCCTGCTTAAGCAAGACAAATGGAGAACTCTACAGAAAGCCTGGTGTATGATGCTGAGCAGTCAGCAGTGAGAAATGGTAGATTTATGCAGAACTCTAAATGTTGTGCAGCTGTGCCACTGTAGTCCACACATCATGGTTATACTCTATCCAAAAGTAGTAGCTTGTCATCATTTCATGGAATAGTATCATAGAATCATAGAATGGTCTGGGTTGGAAGGGACCTCCAAAGGTCACCTAGTCCAAGTCCCTCTGCAGTAAGAAAGGACATCCTCGACTAGATCAGGGTGTCCAGAGCCCTGTCGAGCCTCACCTTGAATCAGCCTCACCAATCGGGCCTCAACTACCCACCTGGGCAACAGGTTCCAGTGTTCCACCACTCTCATAACAAAGAACCTGTTCCTAACATCCAATCTAAATCTGCTCTTCTCTGGTTTGAAGCCATTGCCCCTTGTCCTGTCACTGCAGGCCTTTGTAAACAGTCTTTCTCTGTCCTTCTTGTAGGCCCACTTCAGGTACTAGAAGGTCATTATTAGGCCTCCTCAGAGCCTTCTCTTCTCCAGGCTGAACAACCCCAGCTCCCTCAGCCTGCCTTTGCAGCAGATGTGCTCCAAACCCCTGATCCTTTTTTTGGCCCTCCTCTGGACCTGCTCCATCAGGCCCATGTCCTTCCTTTACTGAGGGCTCCAGACCTGGAAGCAGTACTCCAGGTGAGGTCTCAGCAGAGCAGAGTGAAGTGGCAGAATCACCTCTCTGGATCTGCTGGCAATGCATCTTTTGATGCATCCCAGGATGCGATTTGCCTCCTGGGCTGCAAGTACACACTGCCTTCTCACATCCAGCTTCTCATCCATCAGCACTCCAAATCCTTTTCCACAGGGCTGCTTTCTGTCACCTCATTCCCCAGTCTGTATTCATAGTGAGGATCGTTCTGGCCCAGTTGCAGAACCCTGCACTTGCTCTTGTTGAACCTCATGAGGTTTACCTGGGCCCACCTTGACAGCTTGTCCAGGTGCATCTGGATGACATCCTGTCTGTCTGGTGTATTGGCAGCACCACTCAGCTGGGTGTTATCTGCAAACCTGCTGATGGTGCACTTGATCCCACTGTCTAGATCACTGATAAAAGTATTAAACAGCCCAGGTCCCAGTACGGACTCCTGAGGGATACCACTTGTCAATGCTTTCCACCTGGACTTCAAGCCATTGAGCACTACCTTCTGGATGTGACCATCCAGCCAATTCGTTATCCACTGAACTGCAAACCCATCAAATCTGTATCTCTACAGCTTGACCAGTAGGATGCTGGGGGGTACAATGTCAAAGGCCTTGCAAAAATCTGGATAGATCACATCCATATGTTGTCCCTTATCTTTTCCCATACTTCTCTGTTATCTCTGCATAATTGCTGATGGATACCCCATATCATAAACAGTATGAAGTACAAAATGCTAAAGTTTAGTGTAACCCTGCAACAATTAGAAATGACAGAGAACCATTTTGCTCTTTAGAAGAAAGTCCTACTGCATACTAATTTGGCAAAGAGCAACTGTATTGAATATAGGGTGTCAATGAAAATGGATTTAATTAATAGCTTGCACTGTTTCAATGTCTGTTCCATAAAAAGGTTTATTTGAGAGTCATATTGGAATTAAAGATAAAAAATATTTGGTAGTCATATGCATGGATTTGCAAACTGAAACTTGTAAAGAGGGATCTTGTCAATATTAGTTAAACAAACAAACAACTCACAACTCACAAAGCAAACAAAACCCAACCAATCAAAAACTAACTACAAGCAATAACAACTAACAAACTTTGATCCAGAAAAACCCCAACAAAAATAAAGTTCTGCAGTTATGTGTTTTTTGGCCAGACTTTCTAAGGGGAGAAAGAGATTGCACTCGTTTGCAGTGAAATTGCAGAGAATTTAGGGCTTTTAGCTGTATTCATAACAGGAGTTTTTCAGGGATGGATAAAGAGTTTGTTGTAAGAGTTCATTTTAAGCATGCTGCTAGAATTCTAATGAACTTCCAGGTTGATGTGAGTAAATGGAAACACGTTTTAGTTTGGTTCTTGTCATCATCCCATCCCTAAGGAATACCACTGCAAACATTTCACTTGCTCAGCCAGTTTAGTTGATTGACTGTATTCTTTTTGTCTGTTAGTCGTTTGGGTTTTTTTCATAATCACGACATATTTCACATAATCATAACTATTTCACAAGTCTTTTGGTTTGTCATTTCAATATTTATGTTCTGCACTGCTACAACTTCACTCTAAAAACTTGTCAAAGGAAGAAGGAACTATATGAATGCTGATGTTTGCTTTTACTACTCAGACGTGCAAAAATCTAGAGAGAAAGTGGCAGTATAAAGCTACAGTGACTCAGAAGTTGAGAGTTTGCTGGCAGAGAATTTATTTTCATGCAGCGGTGAGTAAACAGCAGCTTCCTGTGCTTGGGTAGAGTGAAAAAGCAGTCAGCGTTAAAAGAAGGAAATACTGCAGGGCTCGAAATACAGAGATAAAAATCATCTCCTTTCTGCTTCATTGTTACAAAGGCCTTTTCATGGGAAAGAAAAAAAAGAAAGAAAGAAAAAAAGAGCTTGGTTTAAAGCTCAGTTCTGTTGGAGATGCTAAGTAATCACAGCTGTTACCTCTGCATTTGGTCAGTAATGGAGTGGTCTAAGGAACAAGGTCTGTGCTAGCAGAATGCCTCATCTGCTTCCAGATACCATTTTGTTAAGTAAAAATCTAAAGATAGAGGGGAGTTAGTTAAAGTTTGTTGTTTGTTTTGTTTTTTTTTCAGTTAGTTGGCTTTTTAAGTCTTGCCAACAACAGCATGGACACCTCTCCAGTAGTGATCACATCTTGAGAAAGATGTAAACAGCCTAGAAAGGCTGAGAGTTTTCTTCAGTCATAATTTGGGCCAAAGACAGATGAAATTGATAATTATGTCTTTGGCAACTTTTAAAGATCCATTTTCCCCAAGGCATGATGAAACTTTTGAGAAATAGTTTTTTTCAATAAGTAAGTTTGCAGCAGAAGCATTGCAAGCTATTAAATAATCATACAAAATAAGCAGTATAATATAGGCACGAGTAAAAGTAGTCTAGTTTGAAAATGTATAAAAACAACTGCAAGGAAGTTAATAAATAAAAACTGCTTCCAGTTGTAATTATCTCTGCCATGTATTATACACATCTGATAGTTTAAGCTGCTTCACCTTTCCAACTCACTGACTCCTGTTTTCTCTAAAAGAGTTTCAAACTCAGCATTCACTGTATTTGGGCAACTTGGAGAAATCAAATGTCAACAAATTAATAGAGAAGAGTTCCTCTAAATAAGAGAGAAGTGTGAGTGTTGGGGGGTAATACTAAACTTTCAGTTATTGGGGGGTTAAGAAAGGGCAGTTAATATCTTCAGCACAGACAGGTCTACCTTTTCTGAGAATGATATGAATATGAAAAGACAACATGACAGAAAAAGAGGACAAGTCCTGTTATCTGGACTAGAAGGCTGGAAAAGCAGACTGGGAGAAACAAATCCTGGGGCTCCAAGTGCTGCAGTATTGTTTACAGTACCTCTTCTGAGGCACTGAAATAGAGCAGTGACAGGCTTTGTAAAAGTCCGTAGAGAATTAACCGGATAGGGTATCTAGCAAAGGCAGTAGCAATGTTGTGCCAGTATAAGGACTTTGTACTCTGCCTGGAATTTGTATAAAACTGTCATGGCTGTTCCAGTTTGCTAGCGGTTGCTGGCGAGAATCCCAGGAGGTTTCTGAGCTGGAGACTGAGGAAGGGGGAGTAAGAGGAAAAGGAGCAAGTCCCAGCCTGCTTCCTCCCACACATGTCTTAGAAGATCAGGACTGCTCAGCACACCAAGGAGCAACGATATCAGAGTAAGAAGAATATTTGAGACAAGAGTTTGTTTTCCACATTGTTAAAAGGGGTTGGCCTTGTATAATTGGTCTTGATCATTTATTGTGGCATACTGGCTTACAGATGGAATTACTATCTGATGTTTTCTCATATTTCTGTAAGTAACTGCTGATTTCTAGAGGCTGATGTTAGATTTATGCATTAAGTCAAATTTTCACTTAACAGCTAAGGAAACTGGACAAGCCCTAGGGCACAGTACTGCGTTCATGATATTACCTAGCAGCGTCAGTGAGAGCTCTGCTTTCAGAAAGAATCAGCTCCTAATGGAGAAATGTGAATATGGATATTTAAGCTGTTGTGATTTTTTTTTAAAAAACAAGTTTGATATTTCGGGTCATCTTTTGTTAGCAAGGCTAGTGTTCCTACAATGGCTTAAAGTAAATCAGGAAGGACTAAATTTAATCATGCCATTGCTAGTGGTGTTAAGACCCAAATATTGTTTAATACCAACACTGCAACTCCCTTGTTCAAAATCCATAACTTTCCTAAAGGGCTGTACAAAGTCTCTGTCTAAATACCAACGTGGCTGCTGTGACCAGCTAGCTGTGCCACATGAGCCTGTGGGGAGAAAGTAGAAGGCAGCAGAGTTGTATCAGCTTGGAAAGATTATCAAGGCCCACGGAAAATTAAGAGATTTGTCACATGTCCAGATCTGCCTTTGCTCCACTAAGCTCACCAGGGCTGTGATGATCCTTAGCTACTCAGCACAGGCTGAAAACATTTTTTGTTGTGGTTTTGGTACACTAAGCCCTTCAAACACACAATCCTGCACCCTAAAGATGTTCTCATTATAGATATGGACCAAAGCCAGTGTTGGGTTTTCCTTATTGCATGTTAATGGCTTTGTAAACTTGCATGATTGTCACCTCAGCTCTTTGGGGTCATAGTTCACCAAGCCTTTGGAGAAAATACTGCCAGGCTGGGATTCTGAGGCATTGCCTCAGAATTTTTGGCTCATCCTTTGAAATGCAGAGGACAGGATTGTAATCTGCTCTGGCTCACTTGGTATTCCTCAGACATTCAAGGAAACTAATACTGTTGTGTACCGAAAAGAGAGAAAAAAGTTCTCTAAGAGAATGTTGTTATTTTCCCACTGGAGAACATGTTGGTTTTGAAAAAGAAAAAAAAAAAAAAAA
>VWYK01036232.1:0-10192 GCA_013399775.1 Semnornis frantzii
TTTTTTTTTTTTTTGCATTCCCTAATAGGACTTGAAAATCCTTGGAGTTAATTAAGTTGTTTTCAGACTGTTATCTGTCCCAGTGAGACCAAGAAAGATGCATACAGATGCTGACCTCGCAAAGATGTAGACAAAACTCTGCTGACACACAGTTCTCCTCTTAAGTGGCACTTGTTATCATTCACACCACTAAAGCCCCTGTACTACCTTGATCAGCGAAAGACAAAAGTGTAGGGTTATTACCTACACATCTTTTTTCCCACTTAATAGCTGCAGTATTTCAGTAATTGCAAATGAACTTTATAACTTCATTAAGTAATAAACCCCCATATATTTCTATACCTCTCTTAATCACGTAGATTTATCTTTCACCTGCTTTACCTTGTTATTAAAGTACAAAGAGATGGAGAGAACAATACCATATTGAAGAACCTAAATGTTCTATCAATTGTATGTTTGCAAGCATACCTTTTAAGATTAAAGGAAAAAGATTAAGGAAATCCATTAAATTTTGCTAATGTAAGAAACAACAGCTTGAATTCCTATGAGTATTGCAAAATCATTACTATTAACAACAAATACTCATACATAATTTTTACTTATCTCTGTGTTTCCTTCCTGGTTCTACAGTGTATTCTCACTGGATTTTGAAGCACACTCTAATGTTCCAGAAATACATCTTAGAGGAAAGGACTTAGAAATGTAATTTCTACTGAAACGTTCTAAGTGCTGCACTGAATGACAAGCTGAGTATGCATAATTCAGAGGCTAGAACTAGTCCAAACTAAAGAGTACTTAGATGGATGTAGGAAATAGGCACTGTAAGAAAAATGAAGATATGATTTATTTATTTTTTTAAACAAGATAATGGGGGGGGAGGGAAAAAGGATAAACATCTCACTAATGGAAAGAGACACTCAAACTAAGTAAATTCTGATGTAAGCATGCTGCATGAACAGTCTGCTACCACCTGTACACCATGAAGATATAAGGTAATCTGTCCATAAGGGACAAGATATTTGATGTAGTCTAAGAACATGATTAGGCAGTCCCTGCAGAACGGATGGCTTGTGAAAGTCACTTGACTTATTCTGCAATAACCTGATAACGTGCCCATGTCTGAAAAGTTCACCGTGGACACAAAATGTAAGGAGAAGCTTAAAACACATTGTACACATAATGGGAGGCAGTTACGCCACAAGAACTCTCTTCTTCCATCATCTCACTACATGTTGCTTTCTGATATTTCATATAGATATAACTTACCTGATGTTCAGAAAAAAACAGAATAAGCTGCAGTCAAGGTACTCATATTCCCCTAGTCCCCGGGAGATGAGAGGCTGTTTCCATGTCTTAAGAACACTTACAAAGTGAAACCTAGTGAAGTCCTTCAACACTTGATGAAATATGAACAAATGAGTGTAGATTGCTCTCTGTGAATTATGACTTTCCATATCCAGTTAACTGCCACAAAGCAAGGAATTTAAATGAGGGGAAAAGATAAATTATGACTGCCTTATTATGAGAACTGAAAACATTCTTCTGGGAGGTTACAGCAAGACACCAAGGTTTGCTGCTATGTCTTCAATTTCCTCCAGAAAGAGAATGCCTATATGCCCTCCCTGTCTTGCTTAGGTATTGCTGGGTCTGAGCCCTATGCTACCCTAACTGGCAACAAACATGGAACAAATTGCTGCTTGTAGAGACATATATATATATGAACAAACACATCTTTAACCTCTACAGATACAGAATTTATACAAGCAGCCCTCAGCAAGGAGTATAGATAGTTACAAGCTGCACATGGCTCTAGTGCCCAAGGGTTCAGCTCTGCAGGCAGACTAAAGAGCAATGCAGGATATGGAAGGGAATTTGACCAGAAAATTCTTCTAGAGTTACAAGGACCCTTCCATTAAATGTTTTACATGGTATGGACAGGAAGGGTGCGTGGAGAGTAATATTGGATTATGGGTCACAAAGTGGTTCAGCATCAACCCTAACACAGTGTTAGGATGGCTTGCAACTAGCCTGGGGGTTTGGCTTAAAAATTAAGAGGTAGTAATGAACTCAGCACGTACATTTTTGACAATATATGAGCAAATTCTTGCATGACAAAGCTTTAACACTGCATTTTCCACTTCAGACTACCTATAACCTTTATTTTCTATATTACTTCATGAAGGTATAAACACACAGTTACAGAACTTTTCCTATTGATGAAAAGCAGACATGCTTAGGAAAGAAGTCAGCAGCTGTTTAATAACTCAAAGCATTATTCTACTGTAGTTATGATGAAAAAGCAAAGAACTGAATTTAGACCACATCTAATTCACAAGTCAGAATTTACCCAAGACATTGCATTTAACACCTTTACTTCCATGAGCAGTGAGCGACTTCTTTAATGACCACAAATGGTCAAGACCTCAGTTTTAGATCTCACCTGATAGACAGGCTAATGAGATTTCTACCACTTGTAGGTTTTGCTCAGATTGACAGCCACTATTCCATAACATTTCCACATTTCCAATACCTTAAGGAACAAAATAGCAAAGCTGTGCAAAACTGATAATATGGAACTTTTATTTTTTTACAGTCCAAATCTCAAAAGCAGTTTGACTCGGGGTCAGGATGTGCTTTAAGTGTACCTATGCATCAGTTCTTTTACCTTACATATACTTTGGAATCTTTGACATCCAACCGTGTACATATACCTGTCTCAAAGTCACCACATCAGAAACCCCAGAACATTATTTCAATATATCATGACTACAGAGTATCTTCTGCACAAACTTAAAGGATTATTACTGTAGCCATACCTTTCATATAGAAAAGCATAATACATAAACAGTAGACTGGAATGTCTCAAAAGGATGTGCCTTGTGCTAGCTATAAATAATTCAGATGGAAAAATACCAAACTGGAATTAATCAGAGTATCAGAGATGAATAATTATCCAGAATACTTCTCTGAAACAAGCATGACATTCATCCAGTGATTACCAGATCATCATTAATACTTCAGTATGTTAGAAGTATTAATTATCAATAAAGCCCTATACCCTAAACATAGCTTCATGTAAACTACACCACTTCTTAAATACACAGCTGAAGCACTGTCAGTGGCTATGGACTAACTGCTGTAAAGAAGTGCTTAACTTGTAGAACATGTGTTGCCTTCCATCTGTTGGGATTATTCATCATAGACCACGATCTTCACTTGGAAAGCTTTTACTCAGGATAGAGAAATTCAGAAGTACAGAATAATGGACTGTCATTAGTACCTGCTCATTCTCAAGTGACATCTTTCATCACAGCATCTCCTCTACAAATCTGGCATGGGATGGCAACAAGCCTCTGGAAAACAGTGCACCTGGGAACAGGGTGGATAAAATCCTGGTGTCAGCTGATTAACTCACAGCTACTGTCCTTCACAAATCAACTGAGATGTGCAGTATACAGTGCACAAGTACAATGCATCAAGCACTTTAAGGTGGAATAACTTCCAGCCATGGACCGGCAAAACATCTCTTGCGTGTCTCTCCTTTAACACTATAAAAAAACCCTAACATCTTGGTACAAAGCTTCTAAGAGATCAGGAAAGTACTGTACATAACTGTGCATGATCAAATACATATAGAATGACAATGTTTTACACCTAATACTTGTTTTCCTGTACATGAACAACCATACTATAATGTGACTGCACCGCATTCTGTGACTGTTTTAAATGCAGTCACATCGACTTAATGATTTTTTCTAAATTTACCACAAAATGGGGGTTTATCCAAAGTCTCCATATAGTTTAGTAGCCTTGAAAAGCACCTAGGATTTTAATTTACTTCTACTTTTCACTCAGAGTCCTACTGACTGCCTTACCCATAGCTTTTCAATACATAGCAGGAAAGGCAACAACTGTTGTTGAAATTTANTGATTTTTGGCATCAGCCACACTTTACAAAGTTTCCACTACCTAAATTAGCAAGAACCCTATCTGCGAACCACATATGACATTTGAAGAAAATATTTTTTCAGTCCACCCTTCTAGGCCTGAGTTCATCCTCATTTTTCAATTAATTATACTAGAAATTATCAGACCTGTAATCTAGATCATAGAAAAGAGCTTTATTGAAGTGCATATTCTTTTTAATTAAACACAGAAATAAAGTACTTTCAAGATTACTATTTTCCTACTATACAACAATAATAAGAGTTAGCTGGAAACTTTGGTACTGATTTAATCATCACGTTGTTANAAACTTTGGTACTGATTTAATCATCACGTTGTTAACACCAGAGAATAAGTATCTTCAAAACAATGAAGCGCTCCTTGCTGTTGCTTTAACGTTGTGTTAGAATTCCTAACAGAAAAAAAAATAATTCTGCTCTAATTTATCAGATCCTTCATGGCATACATTGTATTTTCTAACTCTCTGAATTCCAGTCATGTGGCACATGCATACTAGAGAACTTTTTTAATCTATTCACTGTCAAAATAATGGGAAAAAAATACGATTACCCAGGTTTTGCTCTCAAAATTGATTTTTTATAACAACTCATTTAATCTTGAATATTTTATTTCTAAAACTACACCTATATCATGTGAAACAAGAAGAACAGAGTATGGTGTTAAGTCTGACTTCAATGACAGTCAATTACCTGTTTGCAGACCTATTGCTTTGCTAGTGAACAATAATCTATGTAAACAATGTATTCAGTGGATCACTGCACTACAATCAATGTACTTCACTATTTTCATTACATCTAAAATTGAATACAAGGGATTTTGAAGTCTATTCATGTTATTCATTATAAAAACTTACAGACAGCAGAATCTAAGACTGAATCATACTGAAAAGCAGAGTAGGAAGGGGTTCTTTGACACACTGTTACCTGAGAGGTGTTTTCTATTACTGCTATCTACAATATTTCAATTGATTGTTGCATTTCACATCTGGACAAACCATCCATGGCACAAAAGCCTTAATCATAAGACACAGGGTTCACTGAAAGTACCAGAATTTTATTTTCAACACTGCTATTTCCTAGCAGTATTTGTATTCTTGCTTCCACATCATAAATATGAAAAATCCATAACCTCCTTAAAATACAGATCCCACCGTATTTTTTTAGCCCATTTGGTAGCACAATGATGCTACCACAAGTGGTACTACCATTTTAGAAAAGCAAGTGGAGAAAGAGATCAATGTCTAGAATATGGGGCTTGGCGGGTTATTTAGGGTTTTTTGACTGTGTTTTTCTTTACACTGCTGCTGTTGGCTTTGGTGAGGGGTTTGTCATCCCCACCACTCCTCCCAAAATATTACTCTCTACAAGTCAGTTGCTAAAATATCTTCATGATAAATACCGGTCTAGCACAAAATACTTGGGCCTAGCTGAGCAGTCAAGGCAAAGCTGTAGAAGAGGTTCTTCCATAAGCATAAACCTCTGCAAAGCAGCATACAAGCAAAAGCTGCAAAGCCTGTGCACTGCATTCAAGAACAAACGCCCTTTGGTTCTAAAGATAAGGCACTTGGGCTGTCGTGGAGAGACAGGACAAAGGGCACTAGCACCTAAACAGAATTTGTGCTTTTCTGACCCAAGTTTTGTCTCCATTGTCCAAAGATAATGTGCTATTCAATCAAGGTAGAGTAACAGGTTATCAGCTTCCAGATAGATCCACAGCATCTGACAATTTTCTGGTGGTTTTCAACACAGAAATGAAGATATTTTCTATTAATATATATGTCTCAATAGATACAGGCCAACATTTGAGGCAAGAATTTTTGCACTACTAAACTGAAAGCACTTCTGCATTCTTTTGGAAGCTTGAAGTACTAACTCTGAGTAGGCACTAGTGAAAAATTTTGTAAGCATCTCTTGCAATTGCTGCAGCAATGCAATTGTGTGTGACAGAAGTGGGAATAATGCAAGTGTTTATGAGAAGATATCTGATGGTCTTCTGCTGAATTGTTCAAGTCTTCAACCCAATAATGCGAACAACAAAACAATGACTGAGTCCCTATTGGGTATCATGGAAAATGGATAGGGATGGGAATTTAAACTCTCTAGGAAAGATGCTTGGTCAAAACTGAAATTACTTTTCTTTTTTTTTTTTTAATTTATGCTTTATATAAAGTCAAGTTGGAGTTGGCTTAATCACTTGCATCCACATATACAGGACTGAAAAACAATTTCTCCATGAAATGCAAGCTTCTACTCTGTAGACTTTTTATCATATATATACTAAAATGCCAACAGTATGTCAAGCCTAAGAAACATCCTTTTATCCTATTTTAAAGCCAGCATTCAACTTAAATGGTAAGGCATATCACTTGATCTTGTTTTGTAAAGGTTGTACTTGCTACAGGCTTAACACAACTGTGGGAGAGGGTATGGAAAGGATCGATAAAGCAGTATTACCCTTTGTGATAGTGAATCTCTGCAGGACATTCCAGCTTAACTCTGTTGCCTGCACTTACACTTCACACTTTCCCACTGGGAGAAAGAGCTAAAACACAGTAATGGACTAACAAGACAAGAAGAGGTGTGTAAAAATTCCCCTCTTGTTCCTGCCCTACAGCTGCTACCTTTCTCTAACTGCCGTTAAAAAAGAAAACAAAACAAAAACAAACAAAAAAAAAAAACCAAAAAAAAAACCCCACCAAAAAATCCAAAACACAAACTCTGTCAAATCACAGGGTTTGTTTATTAACACAAAATTATACTCACAAGCCCTGCTGAACACAGGTCCTAGCTTCATCACACAGTGTAGTTGCAATGACCTATCATTTCAGTTTTAGCAGCATGATTTAAAAAAAAAAAAAAAGTACAGTGCCAAAGAGCTGTGATATTACTAATAACAATTCCCGTTATCACTGTGAAACGTACTGAATAGCAACACTGTTTGGCATTACAGAAGCACAGAACATGAAAGAGTTCCTGTTTCAGCACAAACTGGGCTGTTAAACATTATATGCGGGTGATTTTAGTGAGGCCAGTAGGCTGTATTGATGACAAGTTCTCTATAGGAGAATCTGATTTGTAAAAGGGTTCTTGCTGTCTGAAAAAAGATCTGAAGAGACAGGGGTATTTTGGGCACAAAGTGAAGTAAACAGCTTCAATTATAAGTGGTAGCATGGAAAAAGTCACAGGCACTTAAGTGGGTCAGACATAAGATGAAGACTGGAACAAAAGTCTGCAGAGAAGAAAAGAGGAGGATGCTAAAAACAAAGTTTTAAATACAGTTCAGAAGAAAAGTTTCAGAAATTAGGACAAGTGTTTTAAACTTGAGTCAGACATGAAGGGTCTTACAGGTAGAGGACACAAAGGTGGAGATGACACAGCTAGTACAGCAGTAAGACCCTTCTTTAAATACATGTACAGATTGCTACAGAATCCCATTGCAAAACACTAAAAAACACTGGTACAAAGACTAACACCAGAGCCAGGAGGCAGTTCGGTAACAGCACTTTACCAAATGTGCTAGAAATATAAATACACACATACAGAAACAAAATCAGCTCACAAAATCATTGTGCCCTTTAAAACTTCAGCATTGGAATAGATTACAATGAGCCACTTGCACAGTGTGTCCTTGAAGAGTGGCACATAATGCGCGTCCTATATTCCTATTCAGATGTTTCAAGTTTGAGATAAGAAACTTCTCCTGAGTTTTTCTGAAATGGTGCAAACTAATAAAGAATGAAATGTAGGAGGGAGGTAGGCATGAAATTGCAAGCAGAAGAGTTAAAAAAACAGGTGATAACAGCAGGTGGAAAAACTAAATGGAGACAAAGACAAATACCACAGCTATTTGTGTGAAAGGAGATATGGAAATAATACTGATTAACTCAAGAAGTCTTAAACCTACTGAATTTGGTCAGAAAGCTATCATATCTGAGGCTGGTGAAGCCAGGGTCTGCCCTCCCTGCAGCAGAAATGGGACCACCTGCCAGACAGCACTGAGGATCGAGGCCCCTGTATCCTGCCCATGTCAGGTGCAAGACAGGAGCCCAAATGAAAGAGGTGAGTGGAGGCAAGTTCACAGCTGTGGCAGAAGGTGAGTGCCCTCCTTGCCCTCCTTGCCCACCTCGCCTCTGCAGGTGCCTCTGAGCAACAGATTTGAGGCCCTGCTGGAAGATGGCCAAGTCTGATGGGGATGTAGACGACAGGCAACCTATAGCAAAGGTCTTATGCTCAGATAGGCCTTCCAGGCATAGAACAACCTCTGTCACAAGGAAGAGAAGAGCTGTACTTGTTAGACACTCACTTCTAAAGGGAACAGAGGGTCCAATGTGCATAGGTGACCCTCTTCATAGAGAAGTCTGTAGTCTTCTTGGAGCCCAAATCAGAGATGTCACTGAGAAACTCTCCAGCCTGGTGTGGTCATCAGCTACCCACAACAATTACCTTCCAGACAGGTGGGGAAGACTCTGCATCTTTTAGTCTGAGGGGAGTGTAAACAGACTTCGAGCCCTTCAGATGATTGGTAAAAGAGCCTGGGGCACAAGTTCTTTTCTTTCCCCTCCTTCCAGTTGCAGGCAATGATACAGGATGAAATAGAAAGATCCAGTCCGTCTTATTATAAAAAGACATATAACAAGAGAAATAAAATGCCAAAAAAGCCAAATGATGCACAATGCAGTTGCTCACCCCCCAAAGCCATCTTTGCCCAGATTCTACACTAAGTGCATACATCCTATGATGTGGAATACCCCTTTGGTTAGTTTGGTCCAGCTCTTTTAGCCATGCTACTTAGCCACAACCAAAATTTCAGTGTGATATTATTATTCATACCTCACTTAATAAACCACTCCTATCTCAACCCAGCAGTTTTACTTCTTTTTCCACAATTCTTCTCCCCATCCCACTGGGAAGGAGAGAGTGAGTAGTTGTGTGTTGCTTAGTTGCTGACTGGGGCTAAACCGCAATAACTAATAAAGCTCTGCTCAGACTATCTTGTTACTAAGATGGAACCAGTTAAAATAACAAAGTTACCTAAAAACATGTTGATGACTGAAATAATTTCATACTAATGTTAGCACCCAAAAAAATAGATTTCATCTCAAGTATTTCTTATGCTGAACAACGCTGAAATATATATAAAATAATGTATATTGTTGTGTACAAATCTATATTTTATGTATATATCTGTATTTAATAGTTACCTAAATACAGGTGTTTGTAAAATAGGATAAATAAGGATCATTTCTATCTTTACTTGAGAAAAGTGATTCTAATAAAATTGTCTTGTCAGTTCTAAATCACTGGAGATTTAAATGAATAATTTCTCATTCCCTAATAAGCCCAGATTGATGAAATTTCAGAAAAAAAAGTTAAAATTCATTCATCTTTGCTTTACAATGCAAAATTAGATTCCACTTTATCAGAAAACTTCAAAATGCAATATTATTTTTCGTTACATATACAGCCTGTAACTTACCTAGGGCACTATTTATCATTCAGACGACTTAAGTACAACAGAAAAAAATCACCTTGAGACAAATGAGAAATTCTCTCTTGGGAAACCCAAAACTGTATTAATATGATAAGCAGTAGAGCTTCATTTTTCCTTCATTAACTCCAACAGACATTTCTGATACAGCCAAGTAATTTTTTTTTTTTTAATTTTTTTTTTTTTTTTAGTTAAAAACAAAACAAGAAAACAAACCCACAACCCTCCAAGGTTCAAACATCCTTATGGTCATATCAATCATTTTTGGCTCAACCAACTTTATTTACTGCTACAGGAGCATTCAAATCAAGATGGAAATCAGATGAAAAATTCCATGCCCACAGGGAACCAAATGCTTAGATAATCTAATTTATTTGGGAAACAAAAAGTTCATGTCAGGTATTTAGTAACCAAAGCAATTATGAGAAGCTGACTATTGAAATTGGGCTGAGTAATATTTCATTAGATTTCATCAGTCCTGCTGGAACAAAGAAAATTCTGGGGAAACACTGTATTGCTTATGTAGCTGAGATAAACTGAAAATCCTATGCAATTATTGCTGTTGTCTTCCTGTTAGTATTTCCTAAATATGTTGCTCAGGATATACTAAAGATATTTTCAAACTATTGAAATATGCAGAGCAGCCATTTTCATTTCTCTATCCGCAGCTCAATTATGCTATCCCCAGCTTTACATGCATTACAACTGTGTGCCCAATTCACAGGACCACAGGATGTCA
>VWYK01036237.1:864-16367 GCA_013399775.1 Semnornis frantzii
AGTAAAGGGGCAGAATCCCCTCCCTTGCCCTACTGGCCAATCTAGCTCTTGGCTGTGAAGTCTGATACAGATCAGCTGAATCCAGACTAAATTTGATGTTTTAAATAACATGGTACAGAAACAGGGTATGATTTTCACCAGTCCTGCTAACATGGAACCTGTAACAGGTGTAGTTTTCCACCAGTCCTCCCAACATGGAACATGTAACAGGTGTAGTTTTCCACCAGTCCTGCTAACATGGAACCTGTAACAGGTGTAGTTTTTCACCAGCCCTGCTAACATGGAACATGTAGCAGGTTTTATTTAATTTTGAAGCCCCAATCCAGCTTCACATTGACCAGGAGGCTCCCATTTGCTTTCATTTGCCAGTAGAGTATGACTTGAAGGTTAGCATGAAGATGGTTGTGAGCAGCACATGCCTGACAAGCTGGCATAATGACATGTGACTTGGGCCTGTGTTTGTCTTTAGAGGATGACTAATGAGTCTTAGTGCCACAAAAGACATTAAAATACAATTATGCTGTATTAGATCAGCTCTCATGGCCGTTAAATTGCGGAGTGGTAGGTATAACACAGTTCTGGAGGATGTGGCTTCTTTTCCCTCTGCAGTAGATTCCAGGCAAACTCCTCCTGACACAACTGCCTGTGGTAATTCACCATGTGGACAGAAATGTATGCACTCCTGTATTTTTCAAGGCATGTTTTTGTCTTGTGTTTTTATAGGGTTTTCTAGCTCTGGTAAAGTCTCTAATGAAATTTCAATCCTGCAGTTGACTCATTAAGCTTTCCCTCAATCCATCACTGAAAAACTGATTATCAAGATGTTGTCTTTTGGTATTATCAATCTTGAGTGACTTTTTTTTTTTTTTTTTGAGATTGATGCACATTCGTTCTTATGAGTGGCTCAGATGATATCTGCTATTTATCTTGATCTCCTTTTATCTAGTGTTTTAACTTAGAAGGTTCTCCTGCCTTTTTCGATTGAATTTTAATGATGAGGTCTTGACTATGAGACAGACCTTCCACAGCTTTCAGACACATTTTACAAAATACTGTCCTCAGGCTTTCCTTGTTGACACATCTCCAGATTGCCTTTTTCATGTGGTCCCAGAGGGTATTTTCTGAGCTGTCTTTGTGCTTCTACCTGGGTAGATGTGCTGCAGAGGTACAGGGAGCTTGAAAGACTTGTGGGTAGGGAATTACTCTACAGTATAAAACAATTATTTGCCAGTTTGCCAGCAGGTGCTAATGGGTTTGCAGTGGGCGATCTCAGGTGTAAAGGAAAATAAAAGAAGACAATACATGGTTATGTTGGCAATATAATCACAAATCACACAGGCTCACGGGATGTCAGGGGTTAGAAGGGACTCAAAGAGATCATTCAATCCAACACCCCCTGCCAGAGCAGGACCAGATGATCCAGCTCAGGTCACACAGGAACACATCCAGACAGGCCCGGAAAGTCTCCAGAGCAGGAGACTCAACAATCCCTCTGGAGAGCCTGTTCCAGTGCTCTGGGACCCTTACAGTCAAGAAGTTCTCCCTTATGTTGTGCTGGAACCTCCTGTGCTGCAGCTTCTATCTATTGCTCCTTGTCTTGTCGCAGGAGCAACTGAGCAGAGCCTGTCCCCTCCCCCCAACACCCGGCTCTCAGATATTTATAAACATTTATTAAATCTCCTCTCGGTCTCCTCCAGACTAAGCAGCCCCAGGTCCCTCAGCCTCTCCTCATCAGGCACTGCTCCAGTCCCCTCATCATCCTTGTAGCTTTCTGCTGGATCTTCTCCAGCAGATCCCTGTCCTTCTTAAACTGGGGAGCCCAAAACTGAAGGCAGTACTCAAGGCGAGGTCTCACCAAGGCAGAGTAGAGGGGAAAGAGAACCTCCCTTGATCTGCTGGACACACTCTTCTCAATACATCACAAGATCCCATTGGCCCTCTTGGCCACCAGGGCACATTGTTGTCCCATGGGTGTTATCCACCAGCACTCCCAGGTCCCTCTCCACAGGGCTGCTCTCTAGCAGGTCACCTCCCGACCTGTACAGATGCAGTTTATTATTCCTCCCCTGAATCAGGGCTCTGGACTTGTCTTTGTTGAACCTCATTTTGTGCCCAAATACCAATACCCCAAAATGTCAGTGAAATGCTGGGTCATTTATGGCCACTCAAATCATACTCTGGTTCAGTACAGGTAAAACCAATCAGAGAAAAAGGATGCTGCTGTGAAGCCCAGTCCTGGAGTAAAGCTGCCAGTCTTTCCAAGGAGAAGGATACAAGTATGCTGGTTGTCTTCCACAAGGCAGGAATTCCAGCTAGCATGGGGACAGATGTTTGCCCTCAGTCTGAGGAAGCTGTGTCTAACTTATATCAGGCAAAGGCACCTTTGCATCATTTAACCTTTTGCTGGGGCTTGCTATTCATCCCCAAGGAGCTACACAACTGAATGAAGTGCTCACTGAGAGTTTGTGCTGCAGGATACCTTGAGAGTTGCATCTTCACAAATGGACCCTTCTGTTTTCACATAGGCTCTTAAAAAACCATAGTGTCATTTAGGCTGGAAAAGACCTTGAAGATCATTGAGTTGAAAATGAGATGCAGTTAGGTCATTACTTGACAAGCACAGAAAGTATGCACCCATACCTCCCCACACCAGAGGGACAGGCACACACAGAGGCATTAGCACCATGGTTTCGTGGTGCTAGATTCTGTGGCTCAGAGCTTCTGTTCTTGGCTGTACTTAAGTATCCAACAGGGACTGCAAATCAGCTGATGCATTTTCATGTAGAATAATGGATTTCCGGTGAAGAGCTTTCTTCTATGCACCTCCTCTGTGCAGTTATTTGCATCTTTGCACAATGTCTGCATGTGCACCAGCAGTTCTGGAGATTAGTCTTAATCTCTGACTGAAAACAAAGCAGAGTGACATTAGCTTGTAAAATGACCCCAACACAACAACCTCAAGCAGTGCTGCAGGCTGGGGACAGAGTGGCTGGAGAGCAGCCAGGCAGAAAGGGACCTGGGGTGCTGGTAGACAGTAGCTGAACATGAGCCAGCAGTGTGCCCAGGTGGCCAGCAGAGCCAGTGACATCCCGGCCTGGATCAGGAACAGTGTGGCCAGCAGGACAAGGGAGGTTATTCTGTCCCTGGACTCAGCACTGGTCAGGCCACACCTTGAGTGTTATGTCCAGTTTTGGGCCCCTCAATTCAAGAAAGATGTTGAGGTGCTTGAAGGTGTCCAGAGAAGGGCAGTAAGGCTGGGGAGGGGCCTGGAGCACAGTCCTGTGAGGAGAGGCTGAGGGAGCTGGGGGTGTGCAGCCTGCAGAAGAGGCTCAGGGCAGATCTCATTGCTCTCTACAGCTACCTGAAGGGAGGTTGTAGCCAGGTGGGTTTGGGCTCTTCTCCCAGGCACCCAAGGACAGAACAAAGGGACACAGTCTCAAGTTTTGGAAGGGGAGGTCTAGGTTGGATGTTAGGAGGAAGTTCTTGACAGAGAGAGTGGTTGGCATGGGAATGGACTGTCCAGGAAGGTGGTGGAGTCACCGTCCTTGGAGGTGTTCAAGCAGAGGCTGGATGAGGCACTTAGTGCCATGGTCTGGTTCACTGGGTAGGGCTGGGTGATAGGTTTGGATGGATGAGCTTGGAGATCTCTTCCAACCTGGTTGATTCTATGATTCTATGAAAATAGATTCTGGGAGAGATACATTTACTGATTATTTGTTTTCCCTTCAATAGTCAAAGGCAAACTGCTGCCAGCAGTGTTTTGCTTCACACTTAAAAGCTTTACCAATCAAAGACATGAAGTATTATAAAGCCGTTGGATCTAATTCATAGATGGTGCATAGCTCCCTAGTGCATGGTTCCTGATAAGGAATCAGTTGTTTCCTTGAAAGCATTTTCTCAATAAACAAGTTCAATTGATTCTCTGTGGCTGCTCCGCAAGCTAGCATCTATTTTGTCTTGGGGTTGAGAAGGAATAAAAGATGTAATAGAGAGCTGGGTGTTTTGTGACATCTGTTTGTCCAGAGATAGGAAGTTGTATCTTGTCAGGTCACACGAATGTATAGCTGCTCTTGGTGATTCATGAAGTTCTTAAATGTGTCTTTGTCTCCCAAAACAAGAATATAATAATGTTGCTCCTACTTTTCCCTTTCAATTAGGATGTGGGTGGATGTACAGTGTCTCTGCCCTCTGCTATTCCTCTGCCCCCGAGGATGACCTCATCAGGTCTCAAAGACAAACTCCAATTGTGCTGCAATATTTAATTCCAGAACATCAAACCTCACCTTTGTATCTCAGAAACTATCTGTCCTTGGAATCTCTCTGAAGCCTGCTCTGTGCTTGGTGATGGTCATTCCTGTGGGGCACCTGGAGCACTAGATCTCAGCAATGCCACGAGAACAGAATACAGAGCTGATAAGCAAGAGGGATTTCTTGCCAAAGCAGAGCCTCAATGGGCAGGCAGCCACTCTGCAAGCTATCTTGAAATTCAAATTCCACTGGAAGTTATTTTTCATAACTCTGCTGAAGAAGCGAAGCTCAAGGCAATGATGAATCTGTCAAATACCTGTTGGAGAACTACTACTTTTATGTGTATGTTATACTCTGGCAGTGACCAGCTACTGGGAAAAGGCATTGACTGGAGCAGAAGTGGATCTGTTTGTGCAGTTGTGGAAACAGGCAGGAGGAAAGTGTTTAAAGAAAAACCAGGATGTGAGAGCAACCTTCTCATATCAGGAGATGTCTTGTAACCAGAAAAGGGAACATGCAATGGGCATTGTAATTGGTTGTGCTGAAAAGAGGTGCAGCTGAACACTGAGGAAGGTCTGGGCTCAACCCCACTCTTACTTTGAAGCATGTGGCATCAGCAGTGGGGTGGGGTGGGGATGGGATGGTGTCCCCTAGGGACTCTCCCCTTCTGTCTTCTGCATGTTACCAAAACACTGAAGTGGAGCATTTGCAGGCTTTAGTGTGCATGAAGGGCCCTGCCAAAGTGTCTTGGCAGCAAGATCATCACTGCCTGGTCTGGAGCTCTTTCTCCTTTTAGGCTATTAGCAGTGCATGGTCCCAGAGACAGCTCAGTCATAAAGCTATGGCAGCAATATGAGGAAATTTGTGGGTTTAGTTGCCTTATGGGCTTTGCCCTGTTGTACAAGAGACTGCTTTTGGTGGTTGGAATCAACAGAGACCCTGCTGAGCTTTGCTAGCAGTTGTGCTTAGTGCTGGTCTCTCTGGGATGGTCCTGTTGTTGTGAGCTGCAGCTCATACTGCAGTGCACACTCCTGTGGAGGCATTCTCCTCTTACACCCGTTTTGCTCTCTATATCTTGCTTTTACAGCTGCTTTGCAGAAGGCAGCAAAGTGTTTCTGCACAGCTTGCAACACTACTGAGAACATGAGGAAACTCCACCTTTATGTTTTGAAAGCAAATCTTGCAGTGAGTCTGGGATCTCTATTTTGTAATTTTATCTTTATGTTGTTGTCTATTTCAAAATGCCTTAAAGTTATTAGAAGCAGCCTTTAGAGCCTCTTTCTATATCTCCTCCTTATAAAGATCTATTAACTGTTGTGTCAGCTCAGTGGGGGTAAGGAACGTGGCTTTTCCTTACCCATGTGGTATAATCATTTATCTTTTTCTGTGCATGCTGCAGCTCACCTTCCTGGCCAGCCTCTGATTTCTTTGGCTTTCTAGTTAGTTAGATGAGTATAGTTTGTGGACCTTGTGCTTCCCTGTGTCCGTTAATGTCACACTGGCTACTTGTACACTGTTGAAGACAACCTCTGACGGCTCTCCTTGAGGTACCATTTGCCAGGTGTTGTGGTGGTGCATTGAGAGGGCCTTGCACTTGACAAAATGGCATACATGCTTTGGAGCTCCAGAGCTGTCTGCAGCAGACTGTGGCAGTGCCAGCTCCTGTCTGCTGTGGGGGATGTCTTCACTGTTAGAATGAAGGTTTCTTCATGGCATTCCCAGTCACAAAGCTTTTTAGGGCAATTCTCATTTTTTTAAATTCCTTGAATGAGCAGTATACTATTTTGGTTATATTACACCACTGTTACTTTCCTTCCGTCCTGTACTTTTTTATTCTCTTCCTCTTTTGCCTCACAATATCTAAGGAAATTTAAAGAGGAAAATTGCATTGACTGTGGAATATTGCTTACAATAATGCTGTGAGCATTAGGAAGCTCATTCCCCCCCTGCTCGAAAGCCCCTGCACCCATGGTGCGGTGTTGCCTCTGCTCTACAGAGGAGATAATACAACCTCCATGTGCACAGGCTCAGCTTCTTCCTGTTTGGTCCCTGGCTGCAGCAAGCATGAGGATTCATTAAATGCTGTTAGGTGCAAACTCCCTTCAAGTGCTCCAACTTTCCCTAGGCTTGCAGTTTCAAGAGTAGTCTTAAAGCTTCCCATGTGGTTCTGTTTGATCTTGGTGGAGAGAGACGATTGCTGTTCATACAGGTTCGCTTCCCTAACGAATAGTTCATTGATCCATGCTGGAAACAGTCAGCCTTGTTGACTACAGGGAGCAGAGTACAGATGGGGAACTGTGTTTCCTTTTCTCCATAAGCCAAATGGCATTGATTGCCTTAGAACCAATACATTTTCATTAGGTTCATTTTATTTTCTAGGTTTTCATTGCTCATAGTGTTTATGAAAGAAAGAAATTAATGGCCCTTGCTAAATAGTGCAGAGAGAAACTGGGACTGCTTCCCAGGACTTCGATCTGATCCTTGCTTTTCTGGGTGATATCCTTGGGCCTTTGAAAGGGTTGTGGTAGCACAGGAAGGACATGGAACTGTTGGAGTGGGTCCAGAGGAGGGCCACGAAGGTGCTCAGAGGGCTGCAGCAGCTCTATTATGTGGACAGGCTGAGAGAGTTGGGGTTCCAGGAGACCTTAGAGTAGCCTTCCAATATCCGAAGGGGGCCAGGAAGGCTGGGGAGGGACTATTGACAAGGTCTTGTAATGACAAGACAAAGGGCAATGGGTTTAAACTGGCAGAGGGAAGATTTAGACTGGATGTTAGGAGGAAGTTCTTTGCAGTGAGGGTGGTGAGACACTGGAACAGGTTGCCCAAGGAGGTTGTGGCTGCTCCCTCCCTGGAGGTGTTCAAAGCCAGGTTGGACGAGGCCTTGAGTGAGCTGTACTAGTGGGAGGTGTCCCTGCCTATGGCAGGGGGTTGGAACTGGATGATCCTTGAGGTCCCTTCCAACCTTACCATTCTATGATTCTATGATTCTGTGAAAGGCTGTGGACTGGTGTTGCACTCAGAAACTGGCTGCTAGGCTCCTGCTCTCTCTCATCATTCTGCCCTGTCTGCTCCTGTGTGCGCTGGAGGTGAAGAAGGTCTTCAAGGGAGAAAAATACATGAAACGCCCTATCTTCTGGAGTGCAGACACTAGGGGTAAGTGTGCAGGAGGTCACAGGGATGTGCACGTTTAACATCAGTGATCTGGTAGGGGATCACAAGGCACTTCTGTCCTGTCTGCAGTGATGCTGTACTCTGCAAAGCAGGGAGCTGCAAGGCTTGAGTTCAGAGGATGCTGATGCTCACAGCTTGAGTGGAGATGCTGCGCAGGTCTTGGTCCATTCTTCATGACTTCTTGTCAAGTGCAAGGCCCTCTCAGATGCACCACCATAACACCTGGCAAATCGTATCTCCAGGAGAGCTGTCAGAGATTGTCTTCAACAGTGTACAAGTAGCCAGTGTAATTCAGCAGTCCTGAGAGACTAGGAGATTTTAAAGATGCACACACAGAGAGAAAAGGAGCTAGTAAAGGTGTTTAATATCAAATTCCACCAGTGTTCCAGGGTGCTGGTGGTTGTATGTGTCTAAGTCCTGTCTGGGTCAGGGTCTTGTGAGGATTGAAAGCTGGGGAAAGCAAAAGAAAACCCAAACAAGGTAACCCTGCTGCCTGTGCATTAGGAACAGGAGGGCTGACTGGCCACTGAACGCTGTTGTCAGGTGTGACCGCTGCAGATTGGTTGAGTCCTTGGCCCTACATCATGGCAACTCCTTCCTGCCACAGTGTCTTTCCTATTGCACTTTACTCAGCATCTTCCAGCAGCAAGCTTTCCTCAGCAGCCCTTTTCCATCCTTCTCGCATTTGTGAGCCCCAGAGAGCAGCAAGCACCTCTCACAGCACCCAGGGTGCGACATCAGTGACCGCTGCTTGGATTTAACCCTTCTGCCCTCTGGCTTTGCAACCAAGCAGAGGATTAAAAACAGAAAACAAACCAAAGCTGTCAGAAAATCTGGTATTTGTGTTGTTTCCCTGCAGGCACAGTGGCACAGCAGGCAGCTGGGCAGTGACAGGTGCTTTGGAGCTCTGGAGAGAGGCTGTTTCTCTTGGAGGGATCTGGATTTTATCTCATACTTCTTATTCTACAGGTTTGCTAGTCTAAATATATTAGTCTAGATATATTTACTACATGGTTTCTTGGCTAATTATTTCCAGCGTGGCACTGATTGAGCTGTTAATAAAGTGTGAAGGTGCCTCGCAGGCACTTCTTGAGTCTTAAAGCAATGATCTACATCTAAATTGCAAATAGTAAAATTTCCTTACCCACCAATATTAACGTGATAGCATCTCCACTATTGTAAAATTAATCAAACTTCTCTTGGTGACAGGAATGTTAATTTAAATTTTTTGTCACAATTACAGAGAGAGTTATTGCAGCCTCTGACTCGTAATTAATTTCTCTTTCTTTTCATCACTGTGTTACAGTCCTTTGTAATAGTGATAAATGGAGTATCTACCTGACCTTTTTTTTTTTTCCTTATATAAATTACTTTTAGGTTTTAAAAAAATTATTTCTGGTTAATCAGCGCTTTTCCATAAACAGGAGCATAGGGTTGGGGTTGTTTCAAATGAACATTGCTGCAGTTAAGGTGATTGACAGCAGAGATCTGGAGTCAAGAGTAGCAGGGACCAAGTGAAATTAGCTCAAACCAGCACAAGTAGGCACTGTCCTGTGTTGTGCACTGTCCCACTCATGGAGGAAAGTGATAATGAGGAGAGGTCTGCTGCTGCCGAGGAAGGCCTTAAGATAGGATTGGTAGAAGATCTTGTATCAAACCGCTGGCAGGAGTGAAAATGGGGAGAAGCCGAGAAATATTTGTCACAAGAAGAAAATGAGTGAGTCCATAAGTGTAAAAAAGTCCCCACAAACAAACAAAAAAGCATGCAAAAAAAAAAAAATCCTGTTGGAAAGTAGATCAGATTAGAAAAAAAAAATATAGAAGTATATGCACACACCACACCTAGCTCTAAGTTTTCAGCAGCAGAGGCATAAGTTGACAGTGTTGAGCTAAGCATGACAGAAAAGGATATGAAAGCTTATCAGGGATCAGATACCAAACAGGTGAAGAGCTGCATGTTCTTAAAGAAAAAACAAAACTAGCCTCCACTTGCAGACTGATAACCTGAGGTCAGTTGCTTTTTGCTCACCCACACCAACACAGCAAAGGCTTGAGTGGAATGTACAGTTCAGGGAGGGGGGTTGCTGTGGGGAAGATGAGGAGCTGGAGAAATCCAAATGAGAGATTCAGGGAGCCTGAGAGAGCTGGTGGGCATGTGCTGTGTGGAAAGGCTGGGGCAAATGGGCTTGTCTGGGATAACAGAAAAAAATGGGATCATAGAATCATAGAATGGTTTAGGCTGGAAGGGACCTCAAGGATCATCCAGCTCCAACCCCCTGCCATAGGCAGGGACACCTCCCACTAGAACAGGTCACTCAAGGCCTCGTCCAACCTGGCCTTGAATGCCTCCAGGGAGGTTGTGCAGCACAGAATCACAGAATGTGGTCTTCAATCACATTCTGTGCTTCTGTGCTGCACAACCTCCCTGGGCAACCTGTGCCAGTGTCTCATCACCTTCACTGCAAAGAACTTCCTCCTAACATCCAGTCTAAATCTCTCCTCTACCACTTTAAACCCATTACTCCTCATCCCATCATTACAAGACCTTGTAAATAGTCCCTCCCTTCAGACACTAGAAGGTCACTCCAAGGTCTCCTGGAACCCTTCTCTTCTCCAGGCTGCAGAACCCCAGCTCTCTCAGCCTGTCCTCGTAGCGGAGCTGCTGCAGCCCTCTGAGCATCTTTGTCGCCTCCTCTGGACCCGCTCCAACAGTTCCATGTCCTTCCTGTGCTGGGGGCTCCAGAACTGCACACAGAACTCCAGGTGGGGTCTGAGGAGAGCAGAGCAAAGGGACAGAATTCTCTCCCTTGCCCTGCTGCCCACACTGCTCTTGCTGCAGCCCAGCACACGGTTGCTGTCTGGGCTGTGCACACACACTGCTGGCTTGTGTTCAGCTTTTCAGCAACCATGAGATGTTAGTTGTTGTTTTTTTACTTTGCAAGTGATTGCAGGAAAAGAAAAAGTCAACTATTCCCAAAGCCCATTGTGGCTTGGGAAAGGGAGGTTGACCATTCAAAATGGATTTGTTTGGGGCTTATCTTTACTGATACAGTAAAATCACTTGGGCATCACACGTCAGAAGTGGCTGTGCGTCCAGCAGAGTTGATATCATTAGCCCCTAATTACAGACTGCCTTATCTGAATTACTTTGTGACATTCAGTGATCTGTACTGCAGGGGAGAACAGAATAAATTATGAGAATATAACCTCAGGCTACACATCCTCATAAATCAGTAAATATAAAATTCTGTGTGTATCTTTGATAGGTTTCCACTTCTCTGCAACATCTTTTCTTTACGGCTAAGTTTCCCACCTGTAAAACTCATCTGTTGGTGTTGCAGGCTCTGGTTTTAACCCAGAAGAGTCTAATGCTGGAAGTATTTGGCCACTAGCTGATTTGCCAGGCAAACTGCATTTTCTTCACTCAGATGTAGTTAATGGCCCAAACAAAATGAAATGCTTGTTATGGGTTGATTTAAACAATGTGCTCTAATGACAATGTTCTCTCCTTTCTGCCCACTCTCACTAACCATTCCACTTTATTTCAAGTAGGCGAAAAAAGGAAGTGAACGTTTTAAGCAAGGCTCAGAAACTTGTTTATTGGCTGGAGGAAGGAGTGGGCACATTTAGCTGGAGGTTTTTAACTTGGAAATTTCCTGACACAAAAAAAAAATAATTAGAAAAATCATGTAATTACAATAAATGTATCTCATCGGTCCCCGGTGGCTGCTTCTAAACACAGAAGAATTACTTAGGCATTCATGACAGCAACAAAAAGTACCAAATAAATGTAATGGGTTCTTTCTCTGTACAATAAAAATGACTTACAGTAGCTGCATTGTTTGCTAATTTGGCAATGGGATCTTGAAGAAGTGGGTGTGTTTGTGCAGTACTTTTTGCTGCAGATGTAGAAGCTGGCTCATACTTGCAAGGGCTAAGATGCTCACTGGTGTTCCTGAAGTGGGCATGGATGTGCAGTACTTTTTGCTGCAGATGCAGAATCTGGACTCATACTTGCAAGGGCTAAGATGCTAACTGGTGTTCCTGAAGTGGGCATGTGTGACGGTTTGGGAGTTCCCCGCCCCCCCACACTTTAAAATGACCCAGACTAATTCTCAGCCGGCTGGAAGTTAAGAGATGAAGCTATATTTACAGCTCAGCACAATATACAAGCAAATATATACAGTATATACAGGAATATTTACAGAAATATACAAGTTTAAGGCAATACAGACACACAACTCCCCTCCCAGAAATCAGAAACCCCAGGAGGGGCTCCCAACCACCCTTTCACATTCTCCCCACCCCTACACCTTTCCCCAAGGTTTGGCTTACATGCAAGGAGGATCAGCTGGGGAGGATTAGAAGAAAAGTGGTTAGTGAAGTTATTCAACAGAGAGGAGAAACCAGAGCTGCTAGCCCAAGACCCAAGCAGCAAGCAAGTAAGCAAGTCCCTCGTGACCCAGACTGCCAGCTCGAGAGACTCTTATCTTCTTTGTTTTAGTTTTCTTATACCTAAACATCACAGCAAACCTATGAGTGAAGTAGACATCGCCACTGTTTTCCTTCACAGCCTACAGTGTAATTTTTCTCTATTAAAAATATTCCAGTTAGCTCAAACCAGCACAGATGGTTGTGCAGTACTTTTTGCTGCAGATGTAGAATCTGGACACATACTTGCAAGGGCTAGGATGCTAACTGGTGTTCCTGAAGTGAGTATGGATGTGCAGCACTTTTTGCTGCAGTTGTAGAAGCTGGGCGCATACTTGCAAGGGCTAAGATGCTGACTGATGTTCCTGTTGGTGTTCCACAATACACTGGGGAAGAGAGATGCCTGAGCATCCAGAAATGTGGTTGTCTCCACTTGCTGTGGTGCCTTTGTTGGATGTTCCTCCCAGGAGATGGGAGAAGTAATGTCCCTGAAAGGCTGTTACATAACTTGAGCTGACTGTATTGAGCAGCCAGTGCCAGCAGAGGATAAAACTCTGTTGTCTGCAGTGAGAACAGCCTGAGCCTCTGCAGGGGATTTTCACTAACTGGTCTTCTGTGCTGACACAGCAAATCTGTTCCTCTGGTTTCTTTAAATTGGTTTTTTGAAGATGCTTTTGGTTCTACCATCTCATAGTTTTCTGCCTCCTTCTGTGTCAGCTCTCCTCTGCCCTCCCTAGCCAAGCATGACAGAATTTGCCTCTGCTGTGCAGAGAGCACTTCCATGCTGAGCAGGGCTGCAAAATCAGAGATGTGAAGGCAGAGATGCTTCACTGCTGTCTGAAATTGTCTCTGTGTCTATGGCAGGACATGGTGGCTTGGTTTTCATTATGCCTGTGACAAACTCTCTGTTGCTATGTGAAAATGGGTGAATGCTTTCTGGGGCACTTCTGCCCTGAAGCTCAGTGGGGCAGGAGTGATGCACATGTGGAGTCAGGGAAGGATCAAGATTAATCCCCCTCTGCTGCCTTTCTCTGCTTGTCACAGGGATTGCATCTGCAGAAACCTGAGAACTGTGATATGATTTAGCCTCACAAATGCCTTGAGTTCAGAGCTTTTCACTTACTTTTGTTTCACCAGTATAAGCAGAGTTTGGAGGGGAAAATCTCATTGATCTGTCTTACAAATTGGACTCGATCAGGTGGATATGCACCATTTAAATATGCTTCTAAACCCCCACCTCTTTTAACTTATGTTGCTTACAGGGCCGAGATCCACAGTCTGTCCTGTGATACTGAACACTGCATCATCAGATGTGGCTGCACTTTGACTTGAATTCACTAAGTAGATGGTTAAGCAAGACGTGAAGATTTTGTAATCTGGAAATCATTGAACTGTAGAATCGACCAGGTTGGAAGACACCTCCAAGCTCATCCATCTGAACCTAGCACCTAGCCCTACCCAATCAACTAGACCATGGCACTAAGTGCCCCATTCAGGCTTTTCTTGAACCCTTGATCCCTCCAGGGGTGGCAACTCCACCACCTCCCTGGACAGCCCATTCCAATGCCAATCACTCTCTCTGTCAAGAACTTCCTCCTAATATCCAACCTAGACCTCCCCTGGCACAACTTGAGACTCTGTCCCCTTGTTCTGTTGCTGGTTGCCTGGGAGAAGAGACCAAACTCACCTGGCTACAAGCTACCTTGATGCAGTTGTAGAGAACAATGAGATCTGCCCTGAACCTCCTTTTCTGCAGGCTGCACACCCCCAGCTCCCTCAGCCTCTCCTCACAGGGCTGTGCTCCAGGCCCCTCACCAGCCTTGCTGCCCTCCTCTGGACATGTTCCAGTTCCTCAACATCGCTCTTGAATTGAGGGGCCCAGAACTGGACATAGCACTCAAGGTGTGGTCTGACCAGTGCTGAGTCCAGGGACAGAATAACCTCCCTAGTCCTGCTGGCCACACTGTTCCTGATCCAGGCGGGGATGCCATTGGCTCTCCTGTCCACCTGGGCACACTGCTGGCTCATGTTCAACTACTCTCTACCAGCACCCCCAGGTCCCTCTGTCCCCAGCCTGTGGCACTGCTTGGGGTTGTTGTGGCCAAAGTGTAGAACCCTACACTTAGCCTTGTTAAATCTCATCCTGTTGGCCTCTGCCCACCCATCCAGCTTGTCCAGGTCCCTCTGCAGGGCCCTCCTACCCTCCAGCAGATCCACACTGGCTCCTAACTTGGTGTCATCTGCAAACTTACTGATGCTGGACTCAATCTCCTGGTTCAGATCATCAATAAAGATATTGAACAGGACCAGACCCAGCTCTGATCCCTGGGGCACACCACTGGTGACAGCTGCCAACTGGATGTGGCACCATTCAACACCACTCTCTGGGCCCACCCTCCAGCCAGTTCTTGACCCATATCAGAGTGAATCTGCCCAAGTCACAAGCTGCCAGCTTTGCCAGGAGCTTGTTGAAATGTCTTTTCCTTTCTTGTTTTCTGTAGATAAGGAAGGCAAAGCTGTTTGCCTGGCTGATGTTGGAATGTTGGTTAGGTGAGGTGAATCTTACTCTCTATGTTGGGATCTTAAAGGTTGTGCTTGAGACATGTTGATGGAGACATCTGAACACTGCAAACCTTTTTACTGCATGTGCCAGCTGTAAGGAGAAGTGATCTTCAAATGACATCCTCAACACAAAGGGCACTGGAAGGGGTTCCACCTTATGACACAATAAATTGTCAGGCAGTCTAGTAACAGACATTGAGCCCAGACAGTTCTGCAGAGTGAGTTCTCATACAAAATGGTGTTCTGCATGAGCATGTGGGCTCCAAACCTGCTTAGCTAGTACTGCTTAAGCTGCTTTAGTGAGATCATTTTGGATTTCCACAGTCGACCAATCTTCCCAAATTGCTCAGTGTCTAATGTAATCCCAGCTGTATTTACCATACTTCATTGTATTTATAGAGGTGAGTAGGCCATGAAGACATGGCTTATTTCCAGGGACAAGAAGTCTGGGTTCTTCAGTGCATTTTCTTCCTCTAAAAGCAATGCTGTGGTGCTCCTGGGGTGTGCAGTGAACGCATTTGTCTTTGCTCGCTGACGATGGTGGATCATTAGCAAAATGTATTTGGGTATTTATGGTTACAGCCATATTGACCTTACTGCTACAGACAGAAGTGATCGGATCACAGCCAGTCACTGTTAGGAGGAGATACAAGAGTTACTGTGCACAACTTCTTCTGAACAAAGAAGACACCTCCAAGGCAGGGCAGCTTTGAAGGGCAGCATAGAGGAGGAGTAAGTCCTTGGTGATAAAATGGCTGTTACGCACTTGCTCTTTTTCCTCTCCACTAGTTCTCGTCCTCACTAGTTCTTGTCCTCAGTGCACAGGCACTGTTAAACCACATGTTCATCTACTGCTTTTCTGTGTGGCTGCACTGCAGGAAAGAGAATTGCATTAACCCATATCAGTGTGAGGATGTGGCCTGCTTATTGGTGATGGTACCTGTGATGATTTGTGAGTTACCTCCCCCCCGCCACGCACTATGAAAATCACCCAGACTAGACTCAACAGGCTGGAAGTTAAGGAATGAAGCTATATTTGCAGCTTAGCACAATATACAACCATATATATACACAGTATACAGTTATATACA
>VWYK01036237.1:17080-27866 GCA_013399775.1 Semnornis frantzii
CTGCCTTCAGTTTTGGGCTCCCCAATTTAAGAAGGACAGGGATCTGCTGGAGACACTCCAGTAGAGGGCTATGAGGATGATGAAGGGACTGGAGCACTGCCTGATGAGGACAGGCTGGTGGACCTGAGGTTTTTTTATCTGGAGAAGAGAAGACTGAGAAGGGATCTAATAAATGTTTATAAATATCAGAGCTGGGGGTCAGGAGTTGGGGGACAGGCTCTGCTCTCTTGCTCACTGGGATAGGACTAGGAGCAATGGATGGAAGCTGCAGCACAAGAGGTTCCAACTCAACACAAGGGGGAACTTCTTGGCTGTAAGGGTCCCAGAGCACTGGAACAGGCTCCCCAGAGGGATTGTGGAGTCTCCTTCTCTGGAGCCTTTCAAGGCCCATCTGGATGCATTCCTGTGTGACCTGAGCTAGATTGTCTGGTCCTGCTCTGGCAGGGGGGTTGGACTGGATGATCTCTTTGAGTCCCTTCCAACCCCTGACATCCTGTGAGCCTGTGACATAAGGAATTACATGCAGTTGTTTTTTCTCTGGCTTTGCAATTTTGTTTCATCATTGCTGCGTCTGTGCAATTTCTTAATGTTCTTCAATCTGGGCTCTGCTTACAGGCGTATCAGGCTGCTCATATGCTAGGGTGAAATGCAATGTGGAGAGGAGCACAGAATATGCTTTATTTGTGGGTAGCTGGGTGTGTTAAACAAGTATAAAGAGTCAGGTGCTGGTACTTAGCTGAAATGTCTCTCCTGCTTTCTCATTCATCCCCAGGTCCAAGTGTATGAGGGAGTTTTTGTAAGCTTCCTCTCTAACATTGCTTCTCTTCTCTATCTCACCTTCCTAAAATTCTTAGCTTCTATCTTTTTAGACAGTTGTCAGTGGTAATTAAATGCAATAGACCTCAAGGGGGTGGCTGACATGTCCTGTGTTCAGCTGCAGTGTTACAAGGCCAGGCCTTTGGACTCTGAACGGTGTCTCCGGGGGTGTGTGTTGGATGTGCTGTGCTCCCGCTGACTTCCCAAGAAATCAAGAGGAGTATTAGTACAGGAAATAGGCTGGGGGAAGTGCTTCTCCTGGGCTGCGCTGGGATGAAATAGAAGCTCTTGGAAGGGAAGTCTAGCAGGACAGGAGCACCAGCTCTTATTCCCCAAACCAGCCAGGAGCACAGGAGTCAGAGGTCTGATTTGGAATAGGGGGGGACAGATTTAAGGTCCTGTTCTATGCCTTAAATCAAGGTCTCATATCTCAGCTTTTTACAGGTGAGGCTGGGTTACTCATAACTAGAATATTAGCCTTCAGGAAAGGAACACTGAGCTAACAGTCTCACTTAGCTGTTCTGAAACTGCCATGCATGATGATAAAAGATACTTTCTCAGGAAGCGTAGGCTTGTCTAGCAGACAGTTTGCTTTGTGCTTTATAACTGATGACTTCTAACTCCTCATCTTCTTAATGAAGAGCATAAGGAGCAATGACCTTCCTCTCTGGGTGCTTTTATTGGTCAATCGCATTGCCTAACTGTGTGCCCAATTGTATTAAATGTCAATGCCCTGCATTTCCTAAGTGATCTTTCATGAATGCAACTGCATCTTGCTTGGTACTAAGGTTTTACGACGTCTCCACCTACAGTGACGAGAAACCTCCTTTTGCATTTTGTCAGTGCCTCTGAAATACATCTTAATATAATCAAAGACTGTCTGGTTTACTACCAAATTCACTGTGCCTAATGGTTTCCATTTAGGTAATAGGGTATGCCCAACTTTGCTGCTTGTAGGTGGAGCACTTAACTGCTCTTGCTGTTATGGGCTCAGAGTCCAGGTTAGATTTTGCGGGAGAGCAGCATTCTGATTTAATAGCTGGTCAACAGTTATATGAATTACATCCAGGGAATTGTTCAAGATGGATGATAATACAAATGGGTTACTTGGGCTAATTCAAGACACTTTCTTAAGCATACTAGGTCAATTTTCTAATGGATCAAAGTGGATGTGTTTCAGAAAACTGCTGGCACATGTGCAGGTACATGCCCACACTGTGTCATGTAGATCAAGGCAATTCCAAGTTCTGTTCTATTTCAGTCTATTCACCTTTCATCTCTATAGGAGACTTGAAACTGAAGGAAGCACTGGAGATAGTGCTTTAGGGAGTGACCTGGGGCTGATGAGTGAGTGATCTAAATATTCCCTTTCCATCCCTTCAATGTTGTGCAGTTTAAATTGCTGTATTGGACTGCACCAATACTGGTGAAGCAGAGGGCCCTTAGGTTGAATTTTCGCCTTTCTTGCCCTCCACTCTGGCACTAATACCAAGCAATGGAAATCCATGTAGTCTGATGACTGGATATTTATCCTAATTCTTTCTGTTTGGAGACCCTTTAGCTCCACTTGTGAAACAGAAACAGGAAAAGTCCACAGCATGAATCCATTGTATCATATCAAAATAGGCTAAAGAAAAATCTCCATCCCTATCCTAAAGCTGTACAAGTGCATCTTGCTTGTGTAAGCTCAAAGGTGCAGTTGAGGCCTTCTGACACCCTGATGCCTAGAGCTGGGAGGGACATGGGTTTTACAGATGCATGTTTATCTATTTAAATACACAAGAATCTAGTGGATGCTTTGTACCTAGACCTTTCTATATGAAAGGGGAGGCATTATCAGTGCCATTATCCTGTGCCGTTCAACATCTTCATCAATGACATTGATGAGGGCACAGACAGACAAGAGTCTGCTCAGCAAGTTTGCTGATGACACCAAACTGGGAGGCTTGGCTGATCCAGCTGCAGGATGTGTGGCCACCCATTGAGACTTGGACAGACTGAGAGCTGGGCACAGAGGAACCAAATGAGGTTCAGCAAGGACAAGTGCAGAGTCCTGCATCTGGGGAGGAATAATAAACTGCACCTGTACAGGCTGGGAGGTGATCTGCTGGAAAGCAGCTCTCTGGAGAGGGACCTGGGAGTGCTGGTTGATAACATCCATGGGACAGCAATGTGCCCTGATGGCCGAGAAGGCCAATGGGATCCTGGGGTACATTAAGAAGAGTGTGTCCAGCAGATCAAGGGAGGTTCTCCTCTCCCTCTACTCAGCCCTGCTGAGACCTCATTTTGAGTACTGCATTCAGTTTTGGGCTCCCCAGTTTGAGACAGGGATCTACTGGAGGGAGTCCAGCAGAGGGTTACGAGGATGATGAGGGGACTGGAACAGTACCTGATGAGGAGAGGCTGAGGCACCTGGGGCTGCTTAGTCTGGAAGAGGCTGAGAGGGGATTTGATAAATGTTTATAAATATCTGGGGACTGTGTCAGGACTTGGGGGACAGGCTCTGCTCGCTTGCTCCCTGGGATAGGACAAGGAGCAATGGATGGAAGCTGCAGCATAGGAGGTTCCAACTCAACACAAGGGGGAACTTCTTGACTGTAAGGGTCCCAGAACACTGTCATAGGCTCCTCAGAAAGGTTGTGGAGTCTCCTTCTCTGGAGCCTTTCAAGGCCCATCTGGATTCATTCCTGTGTGACCTGAGCTAGATTGTCTGGTCCTGTTCTGGCAGGGGGTGCTAGACTTGATGATCTCTTTGGGTCCCTTCCAACCTCTAACATCCTGTGATCTTGTGATCTATAAGGTATTAGCTGGGGCTTGCTCTTTCCACATTAAGGCAGTGGTTCCTAATTAAATTCATCTGGCAACCCTCATCATCCTCTCTTCACCAGCTGCACGTGTTGTGCCCAGCATTCTGCTGATACTCAGCAGAAGAGCATACTGAGCACATTGATTTGTTTTCATCTGTTGTGCACAAACGTGCAAGGAGCTAATAGTTTCCATGGAAGATACCAAAAAGAGATTTTACCAGAATGCACTGCTGCTGTAAGTAACCTTCCCCACAACAAACACATAGCAATTGCCCTTCCTGTACAGTCAGTGGACATAACTGGTTTGTGTTGCCTGAGAATGAAGTTGTTTGCCTGTCTTGTATCCTGTAATAGGAAAGCTGGAAGGGATAGACGCCACTTGGGGATTTGTTTTCAATTAACAAGAACTTGAGGACTGCAGGAGATGTAATGAAAAGCTTTTCTAACATCTTGGTTAAACACAAAATCTTCCTTTTTATATATTCTGACTTTCTGGTACTGAGTTTTCTCCATTTGTGGTGGTTCTGTGAATGAACTTCCTGAATTAATGGGAGGGTTTTTGTTTCTGCTACAGGGATTTGTTGGGTGCTACAGGGGCTTATAAATGAGCATGAGACAAAGTTAGCTTAAGTTTATGGCCAAACCCTGAAGCCGTGTGTGTCAAGCAGTTTGTAAAAATGAATGTGAGTCTTAGCCAAGTCCACTGCTGTTCTGTCCACGTTTGGGTTGTCATGCAGACAGGAACCATTCTACCTCTAGGTGTAGTTTTCGCAGCAACCTCCCTCATCACTTTATAGGAAAAAGAGGGCAAGCTAGAAAAGGGCACTTGCTCTTTGGTTATTTTGGTGTGAAGGGAAGTCACCTGTCAAAGACTATTCCTCCTCTAGAAGACAAGCATCAAGGGAAGCTGATAAAGTGTCCCAGTCCTTTGGTGTAATCATTGGAATGGAGGTGGTACAGAGGAGGTAACTTCTTTGGACGGTTATGTTTCAAGCAATGTGTGGGGATGGGATGTAGGGAAACACTTTGTATTAACTAGACATGTGAGCAATCCAAGCTGTGCTAACTGCTAATTGTAAGCTGAAGTCTCATGGTCTACATGAAGGGTCATCTGAAGGGCAAGGACACCAGTTACAGCAGCCCACAGAAGAACTGAACAACAACAGGAGATTCAAACCGAAACAAGGACTCCTGAGAAGCATCTGAACAGATAACGATGGTCCAGCCGCTTAGTGCCCTCACAGCTCGCTCCTTAATGACTTACACCAATTGCTTAATGCCAACAGCTTGTCCCTTAACAATTTGGGCCAATTGCCTGCAATGAACTAACCCTCAGAGTCTGTTAAAAAGTATATAAGGGCATACTCATGTTCATTAGAGGGGCGATCTTGGATGTATCATAGAGAGCAGCCCTAAGGAAAAGGATCTGGGGGTCTGGGTTGATGAAAAGCTCAACATGAGCCTGCAGTGTGTGCATGCAGTCCAGACAGCAACCGAGTGCTGGGCTACATCAAGAGAAGCGTGGCCTGCAGAGCAAGGGAGGGGGTTCTCCCCCTTTATTCTGCTCTTGTCAGACCCCACCTGGAATACAGTGTACAGTTCTGGAGCCCCCAGCACAGGAAGGACATCGAAGTGTTGGAGTGGGTCCAGAGGAGGCCACAAAGATGCTCAGAGGGCTGCAGCAGCTCTGTTATGAGGACAGACTGAGAGAGTTGGGGCTATGCAGAGAAGAGAAGGATTCCAGGAGACCTTAGAGTAGCCTTCCAGTATCTGAAGGGGCCTCCAGGAAGGCTGGGGAGGGACTATTGACAAGGTCTTGCAATGACAGGACAAGGGGCAATGGCAGAGGGGAGATTTAGACTGGATGTTAGGAGGAAGTTCTTTGCAGTGAGGGTGGTGAGACACTGACACAGGTTGCCCAGGGAGGTTGTGGATGCTCCTTCCCTGGAGGTGTTCAAGTCCAGATTGGATGAGGCCTTGAGTGACCTGTACTAGTGGGAGGTGTCCCTGCCCATGTCAGGGGGTTGGAACTAGATGATCCTTGAGGTCCCTTCCAACCTTACCATTCTATGATTCTATGATATCAGTGGTTGTCTCATCTTGCAGTGTCCTCCACCATCCCTACGGATCCCAGGCATCGTGCGACTCTGCCACAATGGGAGTATGTGCTGGTTTGAGGCTAATTGGAATATTTTACTGGAGAAAATTATATTATAGGCTGTGAAAAGAAAGCAATGGTGATGTCTACTTTACTCATAGGCTTGCTGTGTAAGACTAAGAACAAAAACATAGATAAGATAGTTGGGCACAGACACTCTCAGGCTCTCGAGCTTCTTGCCTTCTCCTTTCTGCCGAGTAACCTTACTAACTACTTTCCTTCTAATCCCCCTGGCTGATCCTCCAAATTCACCTTGCATGTTAGGCAAACCTTGGGGTGAGGTATAGGGGTGGGGAGGAGGTGGAAGGGTCGTTGGGAGCCCCTCCTGGGGCCTCTGGTTTCTGGTAGGGGGATTGTGTTTCTGTATTACCTTTAACTTGTATATCTCTGTAAATATTCCTGTCTATTGTGTATATCTCTGCTTGTACATTGTGCTAAGCTGTAAATAGAGTTTCAGTCCTTAACTTCCATCCAAATGAGTCTAGTCTGGGTGATTTTACAAAGTGTTGGGGGAGTGGGAAACTCCCAAACCATCACAGAGAGTGTCTTGTGCTGATTTTTGTGCAACCTGAGGAGTGCCGAGTGAACCCAGCTTGTAGAATTTGCTACTGCAAGCTAGCTTTTAGCGTTGGTTTATTTTCCCTTCCTTTCTTATTTTGCATAACTAGTTGAGTTGACAGCACACCAGTCTTGCTCCTTTGATCTCTGCTCACTTTGACTGTGTTTTCAATAACTACTTAGTACAAAAATAAAATGTGCAGGCCGCATCAAATAAACTAATTAAGGATTAGAATGGAAAAGTGTCAAAATCCGAGACCTTGCCGAGGCAGATTAGTCACTGCACACGAGGCGAGATCTAATAACTAATGGGTTGCTGTAGTAACGGAGGAATCAATACCCCTTGGCTGGTCAGGGAGCTGACAGTAATTTCTGCTGGGTCATAGATTCTGGAAAATGAAGTGCCACCTACTACACCACTAGTAATCTCTGTGGACTTTTTGACAACAGAGCATCCTGCAAAGTTTATATCAAAGAAGATATTAATCTCCCAAGTCTGCTTATTTGTCTCTGCAGGGGTTATCTGATGCTGTTAGAGCGGCAGACAATTAAGCTTAGCCTCCTATGTGAGCTCTCAATGGGTTAGCTTTGGAAATAAGCTTACTAGGTGGTGAGTTTGTAGGAGGTGGTAGTACCAGGATGCTGGATTGTGGGAAGGGAAACCTGGAAGAGTCTATTCTGCTGTGCCAAAGCAGCTGCTTTTCCTTAAGGAAAACTCCTATGTAAGTTGAAAGAAGTTCAGCTTCAGTGGAGAGGAGGAGACATACTTGGGTGCTTAGAAAGGCAGATTGCAGCTGAGCTGTAGGGCTGGGCTTGCTGTATCATAGAAATCATAGAATCGTAGAATGGTAAGGTAGGAAGGGACCTCAAAGATCATCTAGTTCCAACCCCCTGCCATAGGCAGGGACACCTCCCACTAGTACAGGTCACTCAAGGCCTCCTCCAACCTGCCCTTGAACACTTCCAGGGAGGAAGCAGACACAACCTCCCTGGGCAATCTGTGCCAGTGTCTCACCACCCTCACTACAAACAATTTCCTCCTAACATCCAGTTTCAATCTCTCCTCTGCCAGTTTATACCCATTACCCCTTCTCCTGTCATTGCAAGACCTTGTCAATAGTCCTTCCCCAGCCTTCCTGTAGCCCCCTTCAGATCCAGGAAGGCTACTCTAAGGTCTCCTGGAAGCCTTCTCTTCTCCAAGCTGAAGAGCCCCAACTCTTGTTGCCTGTCCTCATAGCAGAGCTGCTGCAGCTCTCTGAGCATCTTTGTCACCTCCTCTGGACTCACTCCAACACTTCAATGTCCTTCCTGTGTTGGGGGCTCCAGAACTACACACAGTACTTCAGGTGGGGTCTGAGGAGAGCAGAGCGAAGGGGCAGAATCCTCTCCTTTGCCCTGCTGGCCACACTGCTCTTGCTGCAGCCCAGCATACAGTTGCTGTCTGGGCTGCACTCACACTGCAGACTGATGTTGAGCTTTTCATCACCCCAGACCCCCAGGTCCTTTTCATCAGGAAAGTATGCTGCATGCCTTTGTACCTTGCTACCCAATGATCATCCTTCCTTATTGGAATTGCCATCTCTCAGGAGTGAGGACACTTTCATGTGTCTGAGCAGCATCTAGAACAGTGTCAACTGTGTTGTCTGACTGGTGATGGACTTCACTCAGTGCTAGAACAGGCCAGTACAGCTCTTTATCCATGACTGGCAGCTAGAACTACCCACTGAGAAGGAAATCACTAAGTGAAGGGGCTCCTTCAGGGACTGCCTGGGAAACAGGCATTTCCCAGGTGCAGGCAGGGAGAGGAGAGCCCTGTGAAGCATAAAGAGTTAATGCTAATCAAAGAGCCACAGGGGGATAATAAGGACTTGTTCCAAACATCTAAGGGATGGTAGTGCTGGAGAGAAAGTAGGCCACTCACTAATGAGGGGAGTGGTGGTGTTAATTACGTCTTGAAATTGCCTGCGATACTGAGCTCCTGAAATTCATCTTCAGCAGAAAACCATCAGGAAAATAAGTTTTGGGCAATTAGGAAATCGGGGGAGAAACAGTGTAAAAATAGCCTAGATAATTAAGAGCAGATAAGGGAACATCTAAGAACTGTCAAGAAGTGCAAAGAGGGCTTCTTTCCTCTGCTGAGCTCCACGAGACTGATCTCACAGGCTTAGGAGCTGGGAGCACCTGCGTGCAAAGATGAAGTGAAGGTGCTGTTGTGTGTGCTGGTGGGTCAGCAGTGCTGGGGCTGCTGGGTGGCAAGGGCACATCTTGATCCTTGTGCCATGCTTGTGGCAGTGCTGCTGACACTGCTGTGTTGAGACTGAGTAAGTTTAGATTAGATATTAGGAAAAAGTTTTTCATAGAAAGAGTGGTCAGACACTGGAAGGAGCTGCCCAGGGAGATGGTGGAGTCACCCACTCTGGGTGTGGTTTGGATGTGTTGCTTAGGGCTATGGTTTAAGGTGAATCTTGTAGAGTAGGGTTCTAGGTTGGACTTGGTGATCCTGAGGAGCTTTGCCAACATGAATGTTTCTGTGTTTCTGTACTGCAAATCTCCTCAAGGTTTGCAGGAAGTTGGTTAGGGCCGGTCTCAGCTGCAGATGCAAGAGGGGGATTAACATGGGGCCACAGGTAATCACAGCCACAATTCTCTGCAAGTGGCATCCTGCTTCCAGGCTGGATAGGGAGCAAGTGCAGCTCCTCATCTTTTAGATGGATTAGGTTGTATTATGGAGGCATGGCTGTTTTCTACTCCTACAGTCTCCTGGTGAGACCTCACCTGGAGCAGCTCTTCCTGGTGATGGCTCACCTGGAATATTGTGTTCAGTTTTGGGCTCCCCATTTCAGGAGGGACAGGGATCTGCTCCAAAGAGTCCAAGGGAGGGCTGTGATGATGCTGAAGGGGCCGAAGCACTACCCTGTGAGGAGAGGCTGAGGGACCTGGGGCATTTTGATCTGGTGAAGAGAAGACTGAGAGGGGATCTAATCAATGTTTGTAAATATCTGAGGGCTGGGGTTCAAGAGGGAGGGGACAAACTCTTCCCAGTTGCACCTTGTGATGGGACAAGGGGCAATGGGTATGAACAGGAAGCTCTACCTCAGCATGACGAAGAACTTTTCTACTTTAAGGATCACAGAGCACTGGTACAGGCTGCCCAGAGGAGTTATGGAGTCTTCTCTGGAGACTTTCCAGCCCTGGCTGAATGTGTTCCTTTGTGACCTGTGCTAGATTCTGTGATCCTGCTCTGGCCGTGGGGTTGGAGTCAGTGATCTCTTTGGGTCCCTTCCAACCCCTAACCCCTGTGATCCTGCTGCAGTATTTGTTGGGAGAGTGAGCATGTCCTGCTCAGCATCAGGAAGCGACAGATAGCTGCTTCCCCTTCAATTGCTTCCCCTTTTTTATGAGACCAGAGTATGGCAGGGATAAGTCCAGTGCTAACTCTGATACTCAATGACAGCTTTGCAGCTGCTGCTGGCGTTGATGTTTGTTGGTACATAATGTTGGTGAATAATAATGCCTGACCTAGTGGAACAAGAACTCTTTTATCAAATACATTTAAAGAAAAATGACAGTCCATGTAGCACATAATGGAGTGGATGATAAATCACAAAATGGGGAAAAACAATTGTGTTACTCCTGCTGGTATGAGTTCCTGCTCAGGTCTATATGTTATGTTTTTTTGATGACATAAATTTAATGAAATTCTCTGGAAATGCTGACCAGAAGTCAATATACAACTCAGTCCCAAGAAGTTTCCTAATATCTTTGTTTGTTTTAGGTAATAGATCTGGTGATGTGTGTCTCCCCTATTAAGTGCTGTGATAGGATGCTATAACGAAATTACAGCGCAGAATGGGAGCTCAGCTAAAGAGGCATTATCAGAAATGTCACCCCCTAACAAATCAGCAGCTGCAATTTTTGCCCTCAGGTTACAAAACCTTGTTCTTCTTGTCTTTTACTATAACTTATAATAACAAAGCCTGTGATGTAAATGTCTGCAGGGTATGCTTCCAGTGGCTAAGTGTGAAACATGTTTCTGTGGGGATATGGAAGGGGGAGGAAAAAAAAAATTCTTCAGAGTTTTTTCAAAATTCAAGATAAAGGACTTTTGGCCTTGGGCATTCCAGCTGCAGCTACTGTTGATAAGAGTGGAAATGGGACTTGGGTTTGGTTTTTGTTTGTTTGTTTGTTTGTTTTTTTCTCTCTCTTAAAAAACACAAACCCAAGATACTCATGTATCTGGCTATGTAATCCACAATCTTCACAACAGATAAACAAACAGACAAACAAATCCACACACCACCCCCCCCCTTGAAAAAGTAGTGGTTAATTTCTCTTGATTTATGATAGAGAGATGGCAGATTTCAAACGTGAGGCGCAGTTTGTATTTCCAACTTCAGAGCCTGGGGATCAAGCAAAGAAACAGAATGAGTTGGGTTTTTTTTTTGGG
>VWYK01036241.1:0-12807 GCA_013399775.1 Semnornis frantzii
ACCAATGCGAGGGAAAAGGTTAATGAGAATGGGTCTGATTTTATTAGCAGTGAGGAGCGGAGGGAGAAGAGCAGCATTTCCAGCACTCTAAGTGGCCTATGGTACAATCAGTAACCCTGAAGTATATTCAGCAATCTTTTTTTTTTTTCTCCCCTCTCTTTTTATTTTTTTTCAATTGCCCACCGCAGCCTATATTACAAATACATAAATCATAATGTTTCAACAAAAGCAAAATTTAATTTTCTCCTTTCAGCTGTTATCTGGGCCGGGTGGTATATGGCAGGCTGCGGCAGAGTCATTTATTACACTTGCTGAATGGATAATGGCAGGGAGAGTCTATTATAGCCAGCTTTGTTGAGGTTCTGAATGTGCTACTGAAACCTGTGGCAGCCTAAATCTCTTTACATCTGTAATAGATACACAGCACTCTATTATTTCATGCCAGAGCAAAATTAAATAGTTGTGTGGACGGGGGGGTGGAAGGAGGGTTGAGGGGTGGAGGGGCTCTGGGGATGGTGTTTTGCTGAAGACACCTAACCAGTAGCGGTGACTCTGGCCTTATCCTCATCTGCCAGGCACAGATTCACAGAATGGGTTGGACTGGGAGGGACCTTAAAGATCATCTAGTTGCAACCTCCCTGCCACAGACAGAGACACCTTCCACTAGACCAGGTTGCTCAAAGTCCCACCCAACCTAGCCTTGAACATCTGCAGGGGGGAGCATCCAGTAGCCAGCTGTTTGGAAGTTTGGGAAGTGCAGCCCAGGGACACTCCAGGTTACCTCAGTTGTCCGATACTGGGAGCACATGGAGGAGTTGCCAGGGACAGGCTGGGTCACAGAATCATAGAACTGTTTCAGTTGGAAAAGCCCTGTAAGGTCATCAAGTCCAACTGTCAACCCACCACCACCATGGCCATTAAACCGTGTCCCAGGGTGCCATGTCTGCATGTTTCTTGAGCTCCTCTAGGGACGGTGACCACTCTCAGAAACACATCAATGCACTTGGATGTGTTTCCCTCTGCTGGCTGACATCAGAAGGCATGGAAATTTCTTGCAGAGCTCAAACATCTCCTTTAGCTTACCTGGTAGACATCTAAGTCTCAAACGCAATAGCCATGAAGAAACATGAAGTGTTTTTCATTAAATGGACATGTCTCCAAGACACAGCACCACCAGCCCTCAAGGAGTCCAAAACCAAAAATTCACACCAAAATCAGTTTCTTGAGAATAAATTGCTGCTCAAGAGCAATTTTCCAGGAAAGGAGTAAAAGCAAGGGGTGTAGCTTGAAGCAAGCCAGACTGGCCAGGCCTCCACTGCCCTGCACAGGAGACCCGATGACAAGCAACTCAGAGACACAACAACAAGTTTCACTTAAGTTTACCCCAGACAATCTTCTTATTCACCCAACTGAAAAAGAAAGTCTATCCTTTAGCTTGTCTTAACTGTATTATCAAGCAAGAATTCTCCTACTGCCTTACTTGTAATAGCTTTGTCCTCCTCTCAGGTAACAAGAGCAGCCTCAACCCATCCTCCTACCTGCAAAATCTTCTCCCAATCTCAAGTGAGAGGATTAAAACTGCTGCTAGGGGAGGCTGCAGCTGCTCAGTGCCTGCTTGCTTTTTGAGAAGCCTTCTTATCTGTGCTCAGAGCAGGAAAAGGCTCTTCCCTCCCTGCCTCGCTTTGCTCCTATGCCAAGGCTCTGTTGCCATCATGCTCCCGAGGCAGATCCATCCCATCTGCAGATAGCATCATCCCACTCCCTGGAGAAGCTAAAAACCCCCCAACACCACCTGTTCCAGCAGAGAGGTTTAGTCTTTTTTCTCATCATAAAGGACTCGCTTGGGGGAGAAGGCTGTTTGATGAGTTTTCTTTGGAAACAGAGCTGGGGAGGTGTTGTAGTTCCTTGATATTCAGGAGAGAGATGTTGACTGTTGATCAAGGAGTCCCATTTGGTTCTTGCTCTGGAGCACACCCTCCTTGGGAGGAGTAAAACCTCCTTGCTACTCTTGCTTGCCATAAACAAGATTTGAACCTGTACACAGATCACCCCCAGGAAGACACACACTCAGCCCTTCAGCTGAATTTCATAGAATACCTTGGGTTGGAAGAGACCTTTCAGGTTCACCTAGCCCAACCTCCCTGCAATAAGCTGGGACAACTAAAACTACAGCAGGTTGCTCAGAATCTCGAACAACCTGACCTGGAATGAAAATGAGTTCTTGTAGAAGACCTGGGCTTGTGGGGATAAGGCAAGGGGGAAGGGATTGAAGCTGGAAGAGGGGAGATTTAGACTGCAGAATAGGAAGCAATTCTTGACAGTGAGGGTGGTGAAATACTGAAATAGGCTGCTCAGGGAGGTTGTGGATGCCCTCACCTTCAGTGCTCAGGGCCAGGTTGGTCTACTGGAAGGTACCTCTGCCCACGGTTTGGAACTACACGACCTTGAAGTCCCTTTGCACTCCCTTCCAGTGCAAACCATTCTCTCATTCTGATTCCATGTTGACACCAAAGACACAAACAGGATTCTTCCAATAGCAAAGGCAAAACCAGGCACACTTCTCAGACACACTGCTAGTGCCAGCCACAGTCGGAGCAGGCATGCAGCAACCCAGTTCACTTGCCTCTGCTGTTTGCAAAGCTTATGTGGGTCCCACAGGAGCTTCCATTTAAATAGGGGAGGGATTTCACCTCCAAACAACAAGGCTGGTGTCAGATGTAGCTGACACACAAGGGGTAAAGGTTATAATTTCATGAGGCATGAATGTTTTTTTAATTTCAGTCAATTAAATTAAACTCTCTGTCTGAGGCCCGCAGCGCAGGGTCCTTGAAATGACCATTTACTGTACACGTCAGATGCTCAAGAGCTTTCCTTTTCTGTGTGATTTCTTCAGCCCAGTGACTAGATGAAAGGAAACCACTGAGGCATGAGCTCTATAACAATATAAAATAAAATCAGAGATGAAGGCTTCCTAGGGTATTTTTCTAAGGCTGTTACGTTGCTCAGTTAATTTCAGAGCAACACGCTCGAACCCGTGTTCGCTGTTGAATCCCCTTGGACTACAAGAAAAGAATTTATTATGTGGGTTTGTAATTACTTCTTTGCAGGGGAAATTAAGCAGTTTATAGTACCTGGGGTTAAGTGAAGGGCTACCTTCCTGCTTGCATGAGGATTCTTCTCAGCTATCACTAAAGATCCACACTTACGCCTTTTGCAGCAGCAGTAAAACGGCTGAGTAAGAAATTTGCAGCGTTTCTGAGATTCACAAGAAGTTTGGGACACAAGGTCCTCCTCTTGCCTGTCACACCAAGGGTTTCAAAAGTTGCATAGTTTCAGGACTCAGAGTAGAGCTTAAAGACACTTCTCCAATTGCTCTGTCAGCTGCAGACCCTGGTTCCATGAACACGTCTACAAGGAGACATTTCCATTTTTGCAGCTTTCCCATGAGGCTTTCCACTTATTACTAACAGCAAATATTAATGCAAAGTTATTGACCCAAATCACAAGATATTTGTATTGCAGCTCTTCCATGCATTTCAACTCCAAAAACCTTCTGACTCACAGGCAAGGCCAATTTCTTGCCAGCAAAGAGCAGGAGGAAAAATAAGCCAAGTAATTCTTTGCATCAACGTTTTCTTCCAGACAAGTTCATCACATTTCCTATACTATTAGCTCTAAAATATCAGCATGGGAAGACTACAACCAAGGAAATGATACAATCATAGAACCAGTCAGGGTTGGAAGGGACCACAAGGATTGTCTAGTTCCAATCCCCTGCCATGGGCAGGGACACCTCACACTAGATCAGGATGTCCAGAGCCTCACCCAGTCTGGCCTTAAACACCTCCAGGGATGGTGCCTTGACCAATTCCCTCGGCAATCTGTTCCAGGGTCTCACCACCCTCATGGTGAAGAACTTCTTCCTAACATCTAGTCTGAATCTATCCATTTCTAGCCTGGTTCCATCCCCCCCAGTCCTATCACTACCTGACATCCTAAAAAGTCCCTCCCCAGCTTTCTTGTAGCCCACTTCAGATACTGAAAGGCCACAGTAAGGTCACCTTGGAGCCTTCTCCTCTCCAGACTGAACAGCCCCAATTGCCTTGGTCTCTTCTCATAGCAGAGCAGCTCCAGCTCTCTGATCACCCTCATGGCTCTTCTCTGGACACCTTCCAGCACATCCATATCCCTCTTGTACCAGAGGCTCCAGAACTGGAGGCAGTATGCCAAGTGTATGCAGCATACGCAATGGTTCAAAAACCATGAAAGTGAATGCTTCTGGTTTCATTGCAGTGTTGTTGCATGACCCTGAGCACATCCCTCTGCTATCATGCATCCCATTTTACAGAGAAGCTGGTGTGATAACTTCCTTTTGAAATTCCAAGTCATAAAGGAGATGTTTGTCTTAGCATGAGTAATGTCCAGGCTGGAGGAACAACACCTGGTTTCCACTACAGCAGATGGAGGTCAGCCAGTGGCATTGAGGAATGTTTCCCTGATCTTACACACTCAGGAACCATTCAGAACACTGACCGTGAGGAGTACGTCCAAACAGATTCTAAAGATGGCCTTTCATTCTTATGTCTCCACATTCTCAACAGAAAGATCCTCCTTATTAGCCCTCATTAAGAACATCTGAAACTCAGGGGGGTCAGAGGCAGAAAAATACTGAAAGTTCCAGAGCCTCTGAGAGAAGTTTTTGCTCTTTAGCAATTGCTCACACTTTGTGCCCAGTATCCACCCTGAGGTAAACCCTACAAGGCTGCAATCAGGAGCTCTACAGGACATTACAGTTCTGGCCTCTCCCAGAACCGCATGAGGGAGGTTCAGTGCTTCATTCAGCAGTCAAAGGTGAGTTTCACTTGGGATAAGAGGGAATCCTTCCTACTAGGAACAGGAAAGAGTGGAAATATGAAGGCAAAATTCTATGGAAATTGGTAATCAACGATATGCACCCAAAAAAAAGTTGTTTCAATGAACTGTATTTTGGTTCCATTTTAACAGAACTTGGGATTGGACTAAGGACTCCCTGTTTGACCTTAAATATTGAAAGACTGCCAAGGAGCAAACGTATCTTTTCTCACCCCAAAACCACCCCATTTCAGCTTCTCCTTCTCAAAGCATTCCCATTTCAGCAGAAAATTCCAGGAGAAAATGTCTGGCAATAGCAGCTACCACAATGTAAAGACTTTCACCCCTGGGTCATCAATTAAAATCCAGTCCCAATTGGTAGTGACTAAACATCATTACCCTCTGATAGCTGTTCAATTGTATATTTGAACTGGAGTCTCAGCAGTCCCAGACCCATGAAACTCCTGCTGGGGCTCACACACACTGCCCTGCTGCTGAGGGACTTGGAAAGGGCCTCAGGGAACTGAGACCATGCTGGGATTCAATGGTTTGGTCTTAAACCCTATCCCAAGCTCCCCTTCCCATGAACCCTGATTGGTTATCTCATCACATACTCTTCTCCCCAGCCCTCCCCCTTGGCCACCATCAGGTGGGGGGGACTGGGCAGGATGCATGATGAGATGCCAGTATGAGAGTTTCTCTTTCCTGTTCTTCTGATGCATCTCAGACAGAACTGGAGATCTTGGGACTGAAGTTGCTTCAACCCTCTGCATGGCTTCTCAGTTTGACACAAGAGCCATCCTGGTACCTAGTACAGCCTGGAGTCACCTCAAACTGAGGTTCTCCCTGCAAAGTACTGAACAGAGCATCAAGGCAGTAGGTGGCTACTGTTGGTCTCAGTTTTCACAATGAAGACCTGGTCAGGTGAACTGCTGGTTCCAGAATAGGTGCAGACACTGCTTTCCAGATGTGGGACAGCAAGCACATGTGGTCTTGCAGAACATCTGCAGTGAGTTTGGGTGCTGCGTTTCAGGTGTTTGCAGCCACAACTTCACCTCAGACTACCTGATGGCTCCTTCAGTGTTCCAGGGCAAAGACAGCTTCAATCACCACCAAGCCCACAAGAATGGGGCAATTTTTAAATCCCAGATCACAAATCAGTGTGGAGAAGAGTTAAAAATGGAGCTTAGAACAGAACTGCTCCTGTAGCTAAAATTCTCTGTGCAGTCACTGTGTGCTTAACCAGAGGGGAGGGCTAGGAAAGTCTAACTTACACCAATATAGATTCCCCCTAGGTTCCCCTCTTTAGTTGGCCTGACCTTTTCTAAAAGGGTTACATCACATGCAGACCTCAGTTATTACCCCTGAACACCATTTTCTCTGCTCTGGAAAACCTCACTGAAATAATTCCCCCAACAAACCATGTTTGGTGAGCCACCTGCCAGCAGGACTGGGCCACTGACAAGGTTCTGCCAGGAGTGCAGAGGGAAGTCAGGTCCCTCTGGCCTAGATTGTTCCTTTTAATAGATCCACAACCTGGGAAGGAGCCAGAGATCCTAAACAAAGATATAGATGTAAAGAGGTGGACAAGGCATTAAAGAAATAAAATCCATATCGGGGCAATAATGGTCATAAAGCAATAAACTGGATGTATAATAGTTCCTAGACTTTTAATTTGTGACTAATTTGTTGCACAATGAGGTTGCAATTTTCTAATTGTGATTGCCATTTTAATTTTACTCATGGCTGTGCAACTAACAATGTATAGTCCAGTAATTAAAATTAATTGTACCTTCACCTGCATATTTCTATTAGGCTGTTAAATTTAGTCAGTAGGCTCAATGATTTTGTTCTCTGAGAGATGCTGAATTCATTTCAGCCAGCCCAATTATGTTACACTCTGTAATTCCTGTGTGAAAAACAAGCATCTGACTTTGATACGAGGAGCCGCTACAATCCCATTTTTAAGACTGCATGTTCACCAGCAGCACATAGGCTGACAGAAGATACATCTGAGGCAGTTTTTGTCTCCCTTTTAAGTAGCCTGCTTGTGGGATACCTCTTACAAAACCAGCAGTTGCAGTGCCTAGGAATAAATCCCATGAAAACTCAACTAGGTAAGTCACCATTCAATTAATTTCATGAACAATTAACAGATGCCTCCCTTAACCACACACACATGGTTTCAATTCCATCAGAATTTTATGACAAGGCTGTAGCGTGCCCATGTGAAGCAACAGGACAGAACAGAGTGTTTCAGCACAGAGGCACCACTCTGCAGAGCCATGCTGTCTCACAAAACCTTTCACAGCCATGCCCCAAATTTCCAGAATCCATAGTGCTTTGAAGCACAGAATCACAGACTGCTCCTCCATCACCAGCACAAAAACTGCTTGCTGGGAACTGAGTTGCAGCTACTTCCTTCAAAATTAATTTCTCCTATGTCCCTTCGAGTATCATTCTCCTCATACAAACTGTTAAATAACATCAGGACCTTTGCTTAACATTCAGAATAATTGGTTGGTTTGGATGGTATTATCAGGACTGCTCAAGGTGTCTGGGTGAGCGACTGTTATTCATGCAGTTCACTGCTGGCCCCTTGACCTGGATCATTGCTGGAACAAGTTTTATGAGCTTAATTGCATTTCTTCCCACCCCCCTACCCCCCACCTCTTCCTATGTGAGTTTGTCAGTGCAAATAGAATTTCCTAGTTGTTGTGCATCATCTTCACAGAAATCATCCTCACAGTTAGGAAATTCTGTTTGGAAAACAGACCAAACTCCATCTGTATTTGCTGAACTCTATGAAGCTGAAAAATATGCCAATTATCATCTTTTTATTAAATGAAGTTTTAAAAAAAAGCTTGTGTTGATTAAGATGTTATATGGAACCAAACAAGGAGAAAAATCCATGAGACATGATGGGGATGGAGACTGAGAGCTTTTACAGTACTGGAAATTACAAAGCTTCCTATGGGGGTCTGTATTTGTTATAAGATGGCTTGTTATCTTCCATCTAAAAGCGACCTTGTTAAAGTATCTTTTGACACTTTTACTGCTCCTTTAAATGAAATATTCCCTATATCTTCAAGAATCAGCTTGAGTGGAATTGACTCGGGAGTTCAGCTTTAGAAAGGCAGGGGGAAACATTTTCTAATTTAAAAGAAATTTGAGAGAAGAGTTCCATTCCCCTTCTCTATTATCTAGCCACACTCCGGGCCCTCGGTCCCTGCAACATCAACATGCACAGTTTGCTTCGCAATCCTTCCGCAGAAATTAGCTGACACCCATCAACGCAGATAACAGAAAGCTGTGGCATTAACACTTGAGAGTGCATTAATCTTTCCCAAATTAAAATCTGCACCGCAGCATTTAAGATTGAGGCCACCATGGTTCAGCGCTGTTTGACCGCCAATTTTGATAAAAGTGTTTTAAGAGAGGTGAGACTGAGATAAATTGCCCATGGTTACCCAACAGCGGCGAGGGCGAGCGCCGAGCCTCCGGGCTGCCGGCGCCGCGGGGTGTCACGGCTCTTTGCATGTTTACATACAGTGCACAAGGGAAGGAAAGGCAATACATTACCCTATATTTCTCAGAGGTGACATCAATATTATATTTCATCAGCAGGAGACACATCTACCCGCACATTTGAGCATCTGAAGATAAAGGCAGCTCTGGTTGTAAAACAAACGGATCTTCTCCCCCGGTTCCCCAGCTACTTGCTTCCTCTTGAGTTTGAAAGCAATATGCCAGTGCTGGATGAGTGAGTTAGGATCACAGAACAGTCAGGGTTGGAAGGGACCACAAGGATTGTCTAGTTCCAATCCCCCTGCCACTGGCAGGGACACTTCACACTGGATCAGGCTGTCCAGAGCCTCATCCAGCCTGACCTTAAACACCACCAGGGATAATACTTTCACCACTTCCCTGGGCAACTCATTCCAGGGTGTGATGGTTTGGGAGTTCTCCACCCCCCCACACAATGAAAATCACCCAGACTAAACTCAGCTGGCTGGAAGTTAAGGACTGAAGCTCTATTTACATCTTAGCACAATATACAAGCAGATATATACACAATATACAAGCAGATATATACACAATATACAGGAATATTTACAGAAATATACAAGTTAAAGGTAATACAGAAACACAACACCCCTCCCAGAAATCAAAGTCCCCAGGAGGGGCTTCCAACCACCCTTCCACCTTCTTTCCACCCCTCTACTTTATTCCAGGGTCTGCCTTACTTGCAAGGTGAGTTTGGAGGATCAGTGAGGGGGGTTACAAGCAGAGTGGTTAGTTGGATTACACAGCAGAAAGCCAGGGAGAAGACACAGCGACTCCAAAGAGAGAGTCTCTGTCTTCTCTACATTTGTATCCTTGTTTTATACATCTCAGCAAGCCTGAGCGAAGCAGACATCACCATTGTTTGCTTTTCACAGCCTATCATGTAGTTTTTTTTCATTAAAATATGCCAATTNAACCTGTTCCAGGGTCTCACCACCTTCACTGGAAATAATTTATTCCTGATCTCCTGTCTCAATCTGTCTTTCTCAAGCTTCAATCCATTTTCTCTCATCCTGTCATTGCAACCCTTGTAAAATGTCCCTCTCCAGCTTTCTTGTATTCCCTTCAGTTACTGGAAGGCTGCTCTAAGGTCTCCCTGAAGCCTTCTCTTCTCCAGGTTGCACAGCTTTAACTCTCCCACCCTGTCCCCATAAGGGAGGTGCTGCAGCCCTCCAAACATCTTCGTGGCCTCCTCTGGACTTGCTCCAGCAGTTCTATCTCCTTCTCTGTTGAACGAACAAGAACATGAGGGATTCTTTGGAACTTCTGATAAAAATCAATTTCACAATGAGCTCCTAGGATCCTCAGGTAGCTGCAATGTCTCAAGTCCTTACCACATTCATATTCAGCCTGAAAAAAACTTTTGCAATCCAAGAGCTCAACTACATCTGCAGCAATGTAAATTAAGGACAGAGCTGCTAACGTATTTCACTTCCAGACCTCCAAAAGCTGTACCCAAAACCACTTAATTCTTGCCCTGCAACAACTGGGATTTTCGCCTCTCTTACCTGATTACCTTCCTTGTCTTGCCACGGTATAACGAGGTCAAAGTATTAGAAATGAAAGTGAGATCATTCCAAGTTACCCCACCAAGAAACACACAGTAAAATACAATCAGTCTGCTATTATGGCTCCCCTCCAAAATTTGGAGAACAATTAAAGCCATGGATTTAATTCTGCTGTTATATAATTATCACTTGTTACAGCAGGCAGAAAAAGCAATCACCCTTATCTGGCACTATCCCAGTGAAAATCCATACACATCTAAACTGGGGGGGGGGGCAGGGAAGGGGAATAGCCATGTGACTTTACTGGGAGAAGGTGAATCCATTTTTTAAGCAAGAAATCAGTGCCCGAGGCAACCACTGTACACAGTATTTTGCTTCCTCACAGTTTCCCTCCTATTTGGCTTCTCTAGGAACCAGCCAGAACAGAGGAGCACCACCAAGAGGTTGCCACAGGGAGCAAGTCCCTCACAGGTAAGTTCTGACTTGCAGCTGCCAAATCACTTCACTGGCATCAGCCTCTCTGACCTGTGCAATGGGGAGCACTGCTTACCAAATCCATAGCAAGGCTATGGAAAGTAAAAATCTGTAAAGCATTTGGGGATGTTCCAGCAGAAATCACTGTGAATCCACAAGACATAAATGTAAAGTGGGTTAAATAAACTTTCCTGGGTGAAATAATCTGAATCCTCAAGAATAAAAACTGCTTTCTCCTTGGGAAGGCTTTGCTTGCAGGTGAAGCCACCCACTGCCAGTTTACTTGCTGAATTCAAACTCTGTCTTCATGGCTCTGTGAACTTTGTCATACCACAGGTGAGCAAATGAGAGCAAGTTTGTCTAGAGAAACATTTAAAAGCCAAGGAAGCAAGTTGAGATAAGCCACGTGGTGATACTATAGCTCCTAGAAACAGTTTGGTTCCATTTGGAGATTTGATTCAGAGCACAAAAGCAGAGAGCCAAGCAGATTTCTCAGCCCATGCTGATTAGAGGCCAATGTGATATGATGTCAATTATGATATTTTGGAGCTGCAGCCCACCCACAGCTCTGACTAATTTATGCTGTTAGGAACCCACGCTTCAGTAATTAACCAAACCAGATTGAACATGGGGCTGGACTGGCACTCAGAAGTGGAGAAGCAGCCCAAGGACAACAATCATTGCCTTAGGTCCAGAGGGACAGCAGGACACCCCTGCAGCAATGGAAAGGTGGCTGGTAAAAGCACCTGTCTGGGTAGACCGAGGTGATTGTGACCAACCACGACCCTCATTTATTATTTCGTGACAAGTCCCAGAACATTCTGTCATACCTTTGAGATCCCTCATCTGCAAAGCAGGGGGTCAGGCTGTGATCTGACATGGGACGGGGCACTAAGATGATGTAATTTCATCTCCAGATGGACTCCCAAGAAGATAACATGGAGTCATAGAATCATTTGTGTTGAAAGGGACCTTCGACATCATCTAGTTCCAACTTCCCTGCCATAGGCAGGGACATCTCCCACTAGCACAGGTTGCTCAACGTCTCATCCAACCTGGCTTTGAACACCTCCAGGGAAAGAACATCCACGACCTCCCTGGGCAACCTGTTTCAGTGCCTCACCATCCTCACTGGAAAGAATTTCTTTCTAATCTCCAGGCTAAATCCCCCCTCTTCCAGCTTCAATCCATCCCCCCTCATCCTATCACTACAAGTCCCTGCACAAAGTCCTTCCCCAGCTTTCCTGTAGCACCATTCAGGTACCAGAAGGTTGATTTAACTTCTCCTTGGAGCCTTCTCTTCTTCGGGCTGAACAATCCCAATTCTTCCAGCCTATTCCCATAGGCAGATGCTCCAACATATCTCAAGCAGGTCACTCCTGCAACACCTTAACTAGGTAGGACTGGCTATACTTGGGAAGACACAAAGCAATAACAAGGCATCAGGTCTGCTCAAACTCCCAAGTAAGCAGTTACAGTTTTGGATGAGAAATTGGGGCTGCAACCTGAGAGGTGCTTCTGCACACCCCATAGCATAAGTGAAGATTACATTCTGCTGGTCACCTAGAAATCTGGGAGTGACCAGAGACACTGTAAATTGTCTTCATATCAGTGATTAACCATTTCATTGTACTTTGACAAAACACTAAATACATCACCTGAGTCAAATAAAGACTTGCAGTGCCCACTGATCCCTCTGAGCAGCCAGGGGTCCCCCTGTGACCAGCTGAGGCTGGAGCTTAGCTCAGTCTCAGTTAATGGCATTCACTGCAGTTGTATAAAAGCCACTCGCTTGTCCCTGATGTATGGAGGGTTGGGATGCAGCTGTTAAATCCAAGCAGCAGCCAGGCTTTAAAGATTTGCAATTGCCCAAAAAGCACTGATAAAGAACAGTTGATTTCTCTCATTATGTAAAATGTGGATGCTCTTGTCTTGGCCAAAGAGGTAAATGCATAAGATTTCCTGCTACTTACAAGTCGTTTGGCTGAAAAATACAATCCCTTTGCAGTTGGGCCTATTGGCAATTAGATAACAAATACAGGACACGTAGATGGAGTCCAAAACATTGCTGTGCTTTACAGCCTTCCTGCACAATAACTCTCCAGCTGAAAATGCAGAACAAAAAAAAAATCCCAGATAAAAACCAAGGAGCAGATGTGCAAAATAGCAAAGCACTGCTGATTTCTACAGGGCTAGTGGGATTTACAGTGGCTGAGGGTTCTGTCCCTTCCTGATGAGTTTTGAAGCTCCTACAATTCATTAAGGGAACTCAATAGCAATGGATTCTGCAGGCAAGTCCTGTGTCCCATGGCTATTTTACAGCCTTGCCAAATCAGGTTGCATATTGCAGGTGAACTTCATGGCAGCAGAACAGGACGCCTTGGAGAGCAGAGGATCACAGGATGGC
>VWYK01036248.1:1536-16533 GCA_013399775.1 Semnornis frantzii
CTTGAGTGACCTGTGCTAGTGGGAGGTGTCCCTGCCTATGGCAGGGGGTTGGAGCTTGAGGTCCCTTCCAACCTTACCATTCTATGATTCTAGAACAGGTCCCTCAAGGCCTCATCCAGCCTGGCCTTGAACACCTCCAGCAAGGTTGTGGAGCACAGAAGCACAGAATGTGACATAGATCACGTTGGGTGATTCTGTGCTGCACAACCTCCCTGGCCAACTTGTGGCAGTGTCTCACCACCCTCACTGTATTCTTCCTAAATGAAGAAAAGTCTGTGGCAGGGAGTTCTTAAAATACCAAAGTAACAGTTCTCAAAGATGCTTTTTCTGGTCATATTTTCATACCTTTTACACCTTTTGGTTTTTAGGTGTTGTATTGATTTGTATAAATGTTAGGGGTTAACCATGAATGAGTAAATGCCATCTGTTAAGTCTGTAACCTGCTGTCAAATGTGTGTGTGTAATCTTTTGGCTTGTTTTTCTTTGAAGTGGATGAATTTTTAGTGTTTGAAGGCCCTGTCCTGCTGGATATGCGCATTAAGCACCTAATGAAAACAAAGCAATTAACGCAAGCTACTGCCCTGGCAAAACTCTGCTCTGATCATCCAGAAATCAGTGCAAAAGGCAATTTCAAGCAAACCTACCTGGTCTGTCTTTGCTCAGGATCACCAAATGAAAAGCTAATGGAAGAAGTAAGTAAAAAAAAGAAAATAAAAATGAAGAACTTTGAAATTTTTAGGTTTATTTCTTTCACGTTAACGTCGCTCATCATAGGTTGTGTTTCTGTAGAAGAGATTTTATATGCCTTCTATCAAATACTGTGTTTCTAAAGAAGAGGGGTTTTTTTTTTTTTTCCTTTTAAAATACCACATATTTTGGATGTATTTTTCTTTTTCATTTGAGTCACTTCTTTAAACTGAGCAGGAATGACTCAAAACACTTAACGGAAATAGAGTATTAGGTCTCCTGTAGACATTCTCTGGTTCTGCCACAACTTTGTTTCATTTTGCTTGAAGCGTTTTAAAGTTCTGCCTCAGATCATCTCAGCAAAAGTGAAAATAATGGTTTCCTAAAATTCTGCCTCAGATCATCTCAGTAAAGTGAAAATAATGGTTTCCTCACTATTTTCGTTCTAGCCCAATACACAGTAGGTCCCTTCAGATGCTGCTCTCAGATCAGAGAATAAATGGAACCTGTTTTGACCCAAATATCTGGGTGTAATTAAAGGTGAAATCAGACATTTGGTCTGATTTCAAATAGAAAATCCTTCTTAGTTAAGTGCAAAAGTCAAAGAAGAGATGACAGCTTTGCTTTTCTTGCATTCTTTCAGGTGACATCTTTATTTCTCACCACACCCCAGAGTTTTATCTTTGCTGTTTTCCTTCTTAAAGAAAAATCTGTCTGGAATCAATTCTTGACTGTATCTCTTTGCTTTTTTTTCTTCTTTTTTTTTTTTTGGCTCTGTCATCTTTTTATGTTAATAATAAGTTTTAAGCATGTTGAAATGGATCTGAAAGGGATAAAAACCATGCAGTGATTTGAGCTGAAAAAATTTCCTACCTTAGATACAGGCTAAATTCTGTGGTGGCAGCTTCTCCCTCTTCATGTTCTTCTCTGATGCTGGGCAGGATTGGGTCAGATCTCCCCACTCTGGATGCCAGAGCAGGCTCAGAGGGAGTTATGACAGGGCTGTGCAATCCCCTGTTTATTGTCTGAAGGCTCTCAATGAAACCTGGGATTTGTGACCTTCCAAACACAATTCCTTCATTACTTAGCCCCACTCTACTCCCAAAGCAGAATGGATTTGAACTGTGAATCCTGTGGACAAAAGGAATGGGGCAGCCTTGTTATTCAGCATGCCCTAACACAGATACTTTTAGACAGGGTTATCACAGAGAGGGTAATTCAGATGCTTCTAAAGCTTGGTTTGCTTAGGTGGCTTAGCTTAGCAGCTTCAGCTGCAGCACAGTTAGCAGTGTTACAGCACAGTTAGCAGTGTTACTAACCACTCTGGAAGGCAGAGAAGGCAGATCTCCTATCAACATGTCCAGGTGGACTTCCAAACAGAGAAGGGTTGTTGTTGTAGTGTGAGAACAGTAAGAAAATAGAGGGGAAAAGATAATCTAAGTAAGCACCAGCTCACTCTTGAGTGGTATCTGAATCTTTACATCCATTCAGAATGGGCAGAAAAGTAGCATTTGAGCATGTTTTCTGCTTGGATTAGGCTTAATAGTTTGCTTCAATAATGTGAAGAATTCAAATCTGCAGTATGTGAAATGCTAGACTGATGGACTTGATGGCTGGACTTGTACAGACCTTTGCTGGAAGCTGGGTCCTGTAGGAACTCTGAGAGGCTGGAAAAACATTTCAGAAAAGACTTCCATTTATTGTAAGTTCAGTTTTCCTTATTCTTCTCTAAAGCTTTTAACTGATGGCCCCCTGTGTGAGATGGGGTGCTGAGCAAAGTATTTTAATCCATCCTCTCTGAGGTCTTGAGGAATGCAGTTTTCTTTAGAAGATGACTTTGAGGTTATTAAACCTGAAATGATGTCCAATAAAAGGTCGTTAACATACTTGTAAAGTGTCCATTCAGAGGAGAAAAAATGAGTTTCTGTTGCCTTCAAAATTGTAGTTTGATTGCTGGACCAATAGCTGAGTCCCATGGTGCCCAACCAAGCTGTGCTGCCACCTCACCCAAAGTCCACAACTGGCTGAGTGTTTGGGTGGGTGCTTCTGTGTCTTGCTTTGGGCGGTGGTGTGGTTTCTTAAGAGAGGCTTCCAACAACGATGTTGCAGTGGTCAAGTTATTCTTCAGCTGCCTGTGCCAAAGGATACTTATTCTGGTGTGATGTGCTAATTGATGCAATCAAACCAGCCTGCTGATAGTCAAATTAGACAGTAGTTGTAACAGGTTACTTGGTTCAACACTGATGCAGCAGTCTCATACTACTGGCTGACTCCTTCTGTTTTGCTACAGAACTAAGGCTTCCCTCATTGCTTGACAGGTAGTTGACATTGCAGTGACTCAGTGATCTTCTAGAAGAGCTTTCAGTTGACCTGCTTCTTACTGTACAGCTTCCCTTTTTATCTTTAGTTTTTAAAAAGCACTGAAGCATTCAGTGAATCTGAGGTTTCAGGTGACTGCTGCCCAGTTCTTCTATTAAAGCAGTAGCAACATCAATCACTAATAAACTGGGTTAGAATTTCAGCTCAGTCCTTTTTCTTCTAGGCTGCAATTTCAAGCTCTGAAGCTGCTTACTTTAATTGTTATATGTGTGTGATACAGATGAATAATGTTGTAGGTTAACATTTTTAGGTGACTAGGACAGTGGATACAACTAAGTCTTGTGTCTGAGAAGCAAGTTACATTCACTGCAATAAAAACAGTTTTTCCATTGGCATGATGAGGTTTGATGCTACCCTAGAAATGCACTGATTTGCTTTTACACTTATCACTGTCTGCGAGATGCTACCTTCTAAATGACTGCCCCTTTTTTTTTTTTCCTTGCAGAAGATCATATCACTGCATGTCTAAAAATGAAACCACTGTCTTAGCCTCGGTCTTATTTTCTTTTCCCTCTCTTCTAGATAGCAGAAGTAGATTGCAAAGATGCTCTAGAAATGATCTGTAACCTAGAATCTGACGGAGATGAAAAAACTGCTCTAATTTTGTGTGCAGCATTTTTATCTCGCCAGCTGCAGCAAGGAGAGATGTACTGTGCCTGGTGAGTTTTGAATGCTGTTTTCAGTCTAATGGAACAAAAATTAGTTTGGGGAAGATATTACTCATTTGTAAGATGTAAGTTGACTTTTCTTTAGCTGATTGAATCTGTGAGCTAAACGGGAAGGAGGTAAGGCCCTCAAAAAACTAAAAAGAGGAGAAAAATACTGGACAAGATTAGCTTCCATTAGCAGTGTTTGAAAGGTCTGTGTGTGATGAGCTATTTACAGATGCCAGTAGCTGGTTAATAATGATAGAATGGTAAGGTTGGAAAGAACCTCAAAGATCAGCCAGTCCCAACCCCCTGCCATAGGCAGGGACCCCTCCCACTAGCACAGGTCACTCAAGACCTCCTCCAACCTGGCCTTGAACCCCTCCAGGGAGGGAGCAGCCACAACCTCCCTGGCCAACCTGTGCCAGTGTCTCACCACCCTCACTGCAAACAACTTCCTCCTAACGTCCACTTTCAATCTCCCCTCTGCCTGTTTAAACCCATTGCCCCTTGTCCTGGCATTCCAAGCCCTTGTCAATAGTCCCTCCCCAGCCTTCCTGTAGGCCCTCTTCAGATCCTGCAAGGCTACTCTAAGGTCTCCTGGACGCCTTCTCTTCTGCAGGCTGCAGAGCCCCAACTCTCTCAGCCTGATGTTTCATGCCAATAATTTTATGCTGTAGAAATAAGGGATTTACTATCTGAAAGCAGCTAGCCAGCATTACAGAAACATTTAATGTGTAAGTGCTCTTCCTTTCTGGCCTTACTTGACAGCAATATTGCTGTCTCCAGCAAACTTCTAGTGAGGGAGGAGCTCTTCACTACTATAGCAAACATAATGATCTAGATGCTGAGCTAGATACTTGTTTAGGACTTTCTTGCATTTCTGTGGGAACAAATTAAGTTCATTGGCATGTTTCTGAGCTGTTAAGGTCTGACTTTACAAGCACCAACAGTTTGTACTTTCAAACCTGCACAATCCCTGAAGACTTTGTTTTTTTACATCTCCCTTGTATGTGCAGCAGCAGGACAATATCTGCTAATGCAGGATTTTGCTTTGACAGATTCTGCTAAAGTTTTGGGGGTTACACCGTTTCAACAAGGTACTAAATACTCTTGGCTGTTTGCACCTAAGGGAGGAATGAACTAGTGAGTTAGTGTGGATAAAGTGATACTGTTGGGCTTTGGGGTCTAATTTCTCACTACATGACAGATCCAGCTTTGGAAACAGAGCAGCTCAAGAGGGAGGATCTACCACAAAGAGAAGTCATCCTCCTGTAGCTGTTACTAAAAATTAGGTGTTTAAGAGGAGGCTGCATGAAGCACTTAGTGCCATGGTTTAGTGAATTAGAAGGGTTCGGTGATAGGTTGGACTCAATGATCCTAGAGGTGTTTTCCAACCCGGTTATTTCTGTGATTCTGTGAATTCAGAAGTGTAAAATTCCAGCTTGTGAAGAGAGTAAATTACATGGCAAAACTTTTTTTCAAGGCCACACCAAGAGTCTTTAAATTACGTAGCATAAATTGTGGTAAGACTGCTTTTGTTCTGAACTGTCTTTCTGAAGTTGAGTCACTCTATTAACTTTGAAAACTACCTACTAATAATGTGGGTTGTCCTGCCATAGATGGTAGACATCACCATTGTTTTCCTTCACAGCCTGTAGTATCATTTTCTCTATTAAAATATTCCAATTAGCTCAAACCAGCAGATGGGTATATTGGTGAAAGCTTTTCCCTGTAAGATAACCCTTGAATAAATACAGATATTTCTTCTGTTTCTCAAAAACAAAATAGAAACTGTTCTCAGCCTTGCATTTCTTGTGAGCAGATTAGTGTTTGCATTGCTGGCCCTGAAATTTTGTTCTCTTGTTCCAGGGAGCTGACTCTTTTCTGGAGTAAACTGCAGCAAAGGGTAGAGCCTTCTATTCAAGTGTACCTAGAGAGATGCCGGCAACTTTCTGTGTTAACCAAGACTGTTTATCACATTTTCTTCCTAATTAAAGTAATTAATTCAGAGGTAAGGATACTCCTAAAAGAGTATTTTTGACACTTTTAATGGAACTGTGATCAGGAAAATGTATGAAAGCAACTTAGACATCCTGTCTGTTTGTGTAGCATCAGCTTTGGGCTAGTCCTGGTTTACTTTAGCAAAGGCTGCAGCAAATCCCTTCTGCAACTAAACTGTAAATTGATTCATTTTGAATTATTCAAACTTTTCTGTTACTTTAGGGGAAAAAAAAGAGAGGGGTGGGGAAGAAGGATAAACAGAACCTGGATGCTGTAACTAAGAAAAACCAAAAAGTGACATTTTACCCACTACCTCAATGAGATATTTTTTTGTTAGCTGGTCCTAGCAGCCCTTTTCAACATTTTCTGTATTACAAACATTACAGAAAATGAAGAGGAAGAGCTTCTGAGGAAAGGAAATTAAGACTGCATATTAATACATAATAAAATGACAAAGCTTTAAAGAAAAAAATGAAATTAAAGGGAAAAAAAAGAGAATTTAAATACCTACATCTTGTGGTCTCAGATGCAATGTTGTGTTAAAAATTCTGTTAACATAGCTAACTTTGTCTTCTAATTGCCTCAGTTCCCTCTCATTAATCATTGCACTGTTTAATGTTCATAACTAAATTGAGCTCTTCCAAAAGCTTTTAGTTGGGACACTTCTGTAATTTGGTATATTCTAAAAAGATTTGGGTTTTTTTTTTTCCTTTTATAGTGTTCTGGTTTGGGCTTCTGATCCTAAAGATTATTGAGATTTAGTGTCAGGGGAGGGGAATAACTTTCAGAGAGTGTTGTGATATTAAGTGCTCTGTCTGCTCCAGGCCATATTGATCTTTTCTTTCCTAGTGAGCTGTGGATCATTTCATTGATGCCAGAAATTTGAGACCGTGTGGGCAGTAGACTTGTGCATTCATAAATTCACTGGATTTCATTCTCACATACACCACAGCTTCTCTGTGCATCCCTGGCAAGCATAAAGGGACTGCAAAGTGGCCATAAATGTAATTTACATTGCCTGAGGGCACGAATGAGAAAGTACAACATGACCTTTGGAACATTTAAATGATGGAACATTTAGCTATACTTACTCCTTGCAGTTGGCATGAAGCTATATGTGCAGTTGAGGTCAGTTGATTTAATTGGCATAATCTTTAAACTCGAAGTAAACCTTTAGGCCTTAAGTGATTTCCAAATTAACTTTTTGAAGCTCACAGGCTTCTCTTCAGCTCTAGCTCTGCTTTAAGCATTTGAATTCTACTCAGTGTTAATGCTCCACAGAAGCTCACCTCAAAGAACTGCTACACAACTGACAGGCTTTATCTCATGGAAAAGGTTCAGTATTGATCTAACATAAACCACCTCTACCATACAGTCCTGAGATCCTCCAGCTAGGTAGAATTAATTTGTGGTCTATGCAAACTTACCTGTCTTCATGCTACTAAAAACAAAAAGCTGAAGAGCATCTGAAGACAAACAAAGTAAAAAGCATTAACATGAATTCCAGGTGTGTTTTTTGGACACTGAGGGTCGTGTAACACTGCATTCTGTTTAGAAATAGAGAAGGGGTTACGATGAGCTGACTTACTAAAATCAGTCTCGCTCCACAGATCGACGGCGCTGGACTCGCAACCTGCATTGAACTGTGCGTGAAGGCCTTGCGCTTGGAATCCGGCGAAAACACAGATGTCAAGATATCCATTTGCAAGACTATCTCCTGCTTGCTTCCCGACGATCTGGAGGTTAAACGCGCTTGTCAGCTGAGTGAATTTCTTCTTGAGCCCACTGTGGATGCGTACTACGCTGTGGAAATGCTGTATAATCAGCCTGACCAGAAGTACGACGAAGAGAATCTTCCCATACCAAATTCTTTGCGCTGTGAACTCTTACTTGTGCTGAAAACTCAGTGGCCTTTTGATCCGGAATTCTGGGACTGGAAAACTCTGAAGCGTCAATGTCTGGCGCTTATGGGAGAGGAGGCATCCATTGTGTCATCGATAGACGAACTAAACGATAGCGAAGTTTACGAGAAGGTCGATGACTGCGAAGAAGAGACTAAAGAAACTTCTATGAATGGGCTTGCTGGCACTTTTGATGAAGCTGCGAGCCTTCTAAGGGGTATCAATGATGAGAAACAGAAAAAGAGAGAAATTAAAAAGCTCCGGGAGAGGGGGTTCATATCAGCTAGGTTTAGGAACTGGCAAGCTTACATGCAGTATTGCGTGTTATGCGACAAAGAGTTCTTGGGGCACAGAATAGTCAGGCACGCACAAAAACATTACAAAGATGGAATTTACAGTTGCCCTATTTGCGCCCAAAATTTCAATTCTAAAGAAAGCTTCGTTCCCCACGTAACTTTGCACGTTAAAAAATCCAGCAAAGAGAGGTTGGCTGCTATGAAACCGCTGAGAAGATTGGGAAGACCTCCTAAAATAGTGACCGCCACCGAGAGTCAGAAAACTGAATCGGTATCCAAACTGGAGCAGCGACCCATTAAGAAGAACAGTCTCTATACGACAGACTTCATTGTGTTCAATGACAACGATGGCTCGGATGACGAAAACGATGACAAAGATAAACCTTACATGCCCGAGATAGTGCCAGTCCAAAAACCACTCCCTATCAACGAATTCACCTGCCCCGTAACCTTTTGTAAAAAAGGCTTTAAATACTTCAAAAATCTAATAGCACACGCAAAGGGGCACAAAGACAGTGATGAAGCCAAGCGCTTCCTTGAAATGCAAAGCAAAAAAGTGATCTGCCAGTACTGCAGACGGCACTTTGTCAGTGTTACTCACCTGAACGATCATTTGCAAATGCACTGTGGCAGTAAGCCCTACATCTGCATCCAGGTGAAGTGTAAGGCTGGGTTTAACAGTTACGCTGAGCTGCTGACGCATCGCAAAGAGCATCAGGTCTTCAGAGCAAAGTGTATGTTCCCTAAATGTGGCAGAGTGTTCTCTGAAGCCTATTTGCTCTACGATCATGAAGCACAACACTATAACACCTATACCTGCAAAGTCCCAGGCTGTGGGAAGGTTTACCGCTCTCAGAATGAACTGGAAAAGCACATTGAGGACCACAACAAGCAGCCTGAAAAAGTGCAGCATCCTGCAAGCCAGACTGATCAACCTGATCTTAGTCAACCTTCTGAAGATACTGAGAACACTGACGGAGTTGCTGTTAAAGAGGAATTGACATCTCCTCTGGCTGACGACCAAAGCAGTTTTACTGAAGGTGAAAATATTGTCTGGAATCAAATCAAAGCAGAACCAGTAGTGAATGAAGGTGTAAATGCATCAGTGAGTATACTGGAGCAAAGTGATTCCTTGCCTAGTGCTGCTTTGGAGCAGTCTCCTGCAGATTCAGTGAAGACAGAAGTGGCAGTTCCAGCAAGCAGCATTAAGGTGACTGCAGTTAACCAGAAGATCCTGGATAACTTTGCAAAAAGAAGTAAACCGACTGCTGCTGACATTCAGGTAGATCTTACTAAACCTGGAGCCCAGCTGTTGTGCTCATCCATTGACTCTTGTCTTCCAGTTTTCCAAGAGAGAAAGGAGGAAGGCCACCTCAGTCAGAATATTCAGAATGTTTCCGCCGCCTCAGACACTCTCAAACCAGAAGCCCTTGAATCAAAAAGCTTAGAAAGACAAGTGAACCTTGTAAATCCATTCAACCTGCAGAACCAGGCAGGATATCGAAACAGTGTACCCCTTTCCAAACTCGAAATTGAAGACAGTATTAAGGCTGCAGCTAACCTCTATAGCCTGCCTTTAAAAACTTTAGAAAGCATTACCTTTGTTCCTTCGCAGCCCAACATCAATAATTCCTTAGCTCCTCCGACTGTGCCGCCACCAGCAGCCCCCATTCAGAAGTTTAATTGCCAGGTGGAGGGGTGTACTCGAACCTACAACTCTTCACAAAGCATCGGCAAACACATGAAGGCAGCACACCCTGACCACTACGCCGCTTTTAAACTGCAGCGGAAAAACAAGAAACCCCGGAAGTCCGGCAGCCTGCAGCACGTGCCCGGCGACGGGAAGATGGTCTACCTCACGCTGCCGCAAGTGGGCAACCCCAGCGCTGCCGCTTTTGCCGCGCAGAGCAAACCTGCTTTGAATCCTGCCTGTTCCAGTCAAGTGCAACACGTCTCGAGTGCGCTTTTCCCAACCCACCTCGAAAATGTGGCCGGTCCCATGTTGCCCGTAGTAGACAGCGTCGTAAACCCGAGTTTGTCTACTCGTATTAAAAGTGAGCCCGAGAGCGTTTTATGTTCGCAGATGGAAAATCTGTCTGGTGCAACTTTGCCTTCCCAGTTGGACGACCTGGCAAAAACAGTTATGCCTCTGAATATCGATGGCAATTCGGATCCTTTTCTTCCTTTGCCCGCAGAAAACGGCCCGCTGTCTCTCTTCCCTTCATCAGCAGAGAACCCTCCAAATTCGGTCTTCTCCCAGGTGGAAAATAACACAAATAGCTTTTCGTCACCATTAGAAGGAAACACTAGTTCTGCTTTCCCGAAAGAGGAAACTGTTGATCAAATATTTCCCTCACGACTGAGCACTGAAAGTACCTTCAGTGAAACCAGTTTGCAACATCCAGCTTCTGAAAAGATGACAAAAGATCATTGCCGGGGCCCGAATGGGAAGGAAAGGAAGCCAAAGCATAACAAGCGGGCCAAGTGGCCAGCAATAATTAGGGATGGCAAATTTATCTGTAGCAGGTGTTTCAGAGTTTTTACTAATCCTAGATCACTTGGTGGTCACTTATCTAAGAGGTCTTACTGTAAACCTCTCGATGGATCAGAAATTTCTCCAGAAGCTTTGCAGGCTAACGGACAGTCTTTGCTTGCCAGTATGATCCTTTCCTCAAACCCATTAAACTTGCATCCACCCCAGGAGTCCACTTTCAGTCCAGAGATGTATTTTAAAGATCCATCATTCCTCCAGTTACTTGCAGCTGAAAATCGCTCCACGGCCTTACTGCAGACTATGTTTCCACGGGTCACCATGGCTAACTTTAATCCCGGTGGGAACGAGGAAGGAAATCAAATCATAAAGCAAGCCTTGGAAACTGCAGGGATCCCCAGTACCTTCGATAACCCAGAAATACTTCCACATGTAGTTGCAGGTCACGTACCTGGTACAGCTCAGATAAACGCAGCTCTTCTCCCCAACTCAACCACATCCCCTCTCCTGCAGTCAGTCTGTAACCCCAGTACCCTGCTAACAGACCAAAACAGGATCCTCAACACCAAAATGCCACCCATAAATGAATGCAAAAGTTTGCCTGTTTTTGCAACAGAGGACTTAATGCTAAAGACTCTTGAGAACGGACTGTGCCCTGGCACCTTTACTAATGCTGTAGCAGCTGCACAAAACTTTGCAGGGAGCAGTTCACGAGTTTCAGTTATAAGCAGCCCCCCAAATTCAGGATCAAGTGACTTGAATAAGAAGGGAACCAGTGCTTCGAAGAGGAAGAGAAAAGCAACTACTCCTTTGCTCACACCCAGTACACCACAAAAAATAGCAGTAAATAACATACCGATGGTGGGACTTGTGATGAAAAACACTGAAGGAAACAGGCAAATCCAGGGAGAAAGTTTTCAGGCCAACTTGCTGGCAAATTGTGGTTCTCAAGCGATGGTGGAAAATCTTACGCAGAAACTCAATAACGTTGACAATCAGTTACTTATGGCCAGCATCAAAGAGAACTTCAAAACAAATCTGGAGTCTCACACAATGCTACCCCCTTTAACAGTAAAAACTGAAAATGGGGATTCCCAAATGATGCCTGTAACTTCTTGTGTGCAAGCAAGCGCGGAGGAACAGCTTTCAGAAGACAACGTGGCGCAGAACTTTGAAAAAACCCTGGAATTAATTAAAACTGCTATGAATTCACAGATACTTGAAGTGAAAACTGAAATTCAGGATACCATTGCTGCTGCCGCGGGACAGGCCTTGCAAGTAAATAACGCTCAGGCTTCCTTGGGAAACTCTACCCACAGCGTGAAACTACCCACTCCTCCACACTTTGCTGTGCACGCAGGGAACGTCGCTGCTGCAAAGAGCAGCTCTACTCAGCCCGAACCACCTCAAAAGGACGATAGTCAAATATTGGAAATTTTGGAGGGCTTGCAAAAACTGAAACTAGAAAGTGATTCACCCGTTCAGGTTTCCGAGACCATTTCTCATTATCCTCCAACGGTTAGGCTAGTGCCAGCAATACCTGTTGTATCAGCTGAAAATAAACTCCCCATCCAGATGTCTTCAGAGGCAAATAACATTCAGTTTAGCGATAAAGTTAATAAGCCTTTCGTCTGTCAGAACCCAGGCTGCAGCTATAGCGCGATGACAAAGGACGCGTTGTTTAAACACTACGGCAAGATTCATCAGTACACTGCTGAAATGATCCTGGAAATTAAGAAACATCAGCTGAAGTTCGCTCCCTTCAAATGCGTCGTAACTACCTGTCCCAAAACGTTCACGAGAAACTCTAACCTCCGAGCGCACTGTCAGCTTGTGCACCATTTTACCACAGAGGAGATGGTGAAATTAAAAATTAAAAGACCTTACGGCAGAAGGCCTCAAAATGAAGTTATAAACGCAGCCCCACAACCTGTTGAAATAAAACCTTTGCAGGCGCTAGTCATAGAAAACAAAACGACACCTCCGTTGGTCGGTGAAGCTCAGGTGAAAGAAGTTGTAGAGCCTGTCTTGGAAAAAAATCTGCCCGATAATAATATTCCTGAAAGACTGGAAAAGCCTCCTCAGGTGGTTTGCGTTCCACCGGAGCAACACAATGCAGCTTCTCTCAGTAGCGCAGAGGAAGAATCCAAAGTACACAAGGTTAGGAAACACAGGAAAGAAAAAGAGGAGAGAAAACGTAGGAAGCCTGTAACAAAATCTCTGGAGTTCCCCACTCGGTACAGCCCTTACAGACCTTACCGCTGTGTCCACCAGGGCTGCTTTGCAGCTTTTACGATACAGCAAAACCTAATCCTTCATTACCAAGCCGTGCACAAATCAGACCTCCCTGCCTTTCCTGCTGAAGTGGAGGAGGAGAGCGAGCCAGGCAAAGAAGAGCAAGAAGAGGTCGAAACCAAACCCTCTGTCAGAGAGTTCAGGTGTGAGGTGAACGACTGCTCTCGCATCTTCCAGGAAGTTACCAGCTTGATACAACATTACATGAAGCTCCATAACATGACCACAGAGCAGATCGGAAACATGAAGTCTGCGCCGGAGGTGGGAAGGTTTTTCTGTGATCAGCCTCAGTGCAAGTCTGCCTTTACAACCTATCTTAGCTACGCTGTGCACCTTGAGGCGGAGCACAGCGTCAAGGCAAAGCCCAACAAAGTAGAAGACGATGGCGTCTTCAGGTGCGACTGCGAAGGCTGCGACCGGATTTATGCTACTAGGTCTAACCTCTTGAGGCATATTTTTAACAAGCACAATGACAAACATAAAGATCATCTCATAAGACCTAGGAGATTGACACCCGGGCAGGAAAACATTTCGAGCAAAGCAAATCAGGAGAAACCGCTGAAGTCCAGACAGAGAGGACTGAAAAACAGATCGGGAAAAGAAGGTAACAGACTGTCAATGAAAACAAAGAGGAAGAAAAACGTGAACTTGGAAACCAAAAACTCCAAAGCAATGCAGATTCCAGACAACAAGGCCTACTCCCTGAAGCGCGGCAAACACGTGTACTCCATCAAGGCCAGGAACGACGCCTTGTCGGAGTGCACCAGCAGGTTCATCACTCAGTATCCCTGCATGATCAAAGGATGTTCCTCTGTAGTTACCAGTGAAAGCAACATCATAAGGCATTACAAATGTCACAAGCTGTCCAAAGCGTTCACTTCCCAACACAGGAATCTCCTTATTGTCTCCAAAAAGCACTCTGTCCCCCAAGAGAAGGAAGCCTCTTGTGAGCAGGAGGAGGCTGACAAAAAGAGCGACGCGAAAGAGCCCGACCCAAGCTTGACAGCGAGCAATAACGACACAAGCACACCTACACTACCACAAAAGGAAGCTGAGAAAGGTGAGAAGGATGAGGTGGACGAACTGACAGAACTGTTCATTACTAAACTGATAAATGAGGATTGTTCGAGTGCTGAAAATCCAGCAAAAATTTCTTCCAGTGTAAATAGTGACTTACAGGAGGCCAGCTCCTGCCCCTTAGAAAAGCAAAAACCAAACAACTTGAAAAGAGCAAACAAAGAGAAAAACCTCTCTCAGAATAAGAGGAGGAGAGCTGAAAAAGCAGAGGAAGCACTGCCTGCTGAGGTGAGCGGTGTGCACAGGGAGGAAGAGACTGCCGTGGCCATCCAAACGGCCGAAGAGCAGCCTGCCCCTTTCGACTGGAGCTCCTTTAAGCCGATGGGTTTTGAAGTCTCCTTCCTCAAGTTCCTCGAAGAGTCTGCCGTGAAGCAAAAGAAACACAACGAAAGAGACTACCACAGCAGCGCAACCAAAAAAGGATCCCACGCCAGCTCCCGCAAACCCAGCGAGAAGACCCCCGTGGCAGCTCACAATACCGCTTGGCCCTGTTCCGAAACCGAAACCCTTGTGCCCTTCGCCAACCCCTCGCAGCTCCCCTGCGCCGATAACGTCAAGATCGTTTTAGACAAGACCTTCAGAGACTGCAGCGAGCGAGCGCTGAAGCAGCTTCAGGAAATGAAACCCATCGTGAGTTTGAGGAAGCTCGAAGGGCGCTGGGAGGATAACCCAGAGGTGACAGCTGCAAAAGTTACCGTCCTGGGTACCAAGGAGAGGGAGAAAAAAATACTGAGCGCCTAACGCGGGTTTAACTTTGACCTTGAATAAAGTTTATTTTGACTAGGAAGCCATCAAGCATGCTTAGTATCTGTGGAGCTCTTTTGATTTCCAAGTGGTTGAATCTAGCCAAAAAAAAAAAAAAAAAAAAAAAAAAAAAAGAAAAAACAAAACAACAAAAAAAGAAACATGACAGGAGTCATGTAAATGTCTTATTTGTTTTTATCCCTATGGGACTTGAAGAACAGAGTTAATTGCTTCAGTTTTGTAAATAACTCAGATCCAAAAAAAAAAAACAAAAACAAAAAAACCCACAACCTCAACTTTCTATGGGACTGTTCCTTTCCATGAACTAAAAATCTTTGTGAGTTGTCTGTGATTGGTATCTTTCACCAGGTCACTGCTCATGTATAACAGTTCTCTTTATTTGTAGATACGTTTTTGGGGGAGGGTTGGGGTTTTTTTATTTTGGTTTTTTTTTTCTTTCTTTTTTTTGTTTGTTT
>VWYK01036297.1:765-13829 GCA_013399775.1 Semnornis frantzii
TGTTTCGATCCAGCCCTATAAACACCAGGCAGCACAGAAACTCAGGGTAAGATGGATGAGATTCTCTCCTTGAAATTTGGTCTCTGAAAGTAGAAAAATAACTGAGGGGTGGCAGACTAAAAAGCGCATAGTCTTAAAAAAAAGTAATTCTCTAGGATGATTAGAAAAGTCAGGTGGTTTATTTCTTTTCCCAAGTGCAAACTGGCAGTCAGTCCCCCATACAATTTGTATCATCCAGACAAAAAGAATCGCTGAATAAAGAACAAAACCGCTACAGCACAGATGTTCTGCTCATAACAATACATCACTGTGGCAACCTTCTGTAAGCAAGTATCAACCCTCTGCCTTCCATGCCATGGGGGCAATACTGGCCCTTCATGAGGAACTGAGGCAGATCTTCGGATGTGCAGGTATAGACTGCAGAGTAGAAAAGAAAGATGATGACATGGATTTGAGTGTTTAAGCACAGACTGGTACTTCACTTATACTGAAAAGTGGAAAACCCTGAGGAAGTCACTGATTGCTCTATGGGCACTGTGAGAGCTCTGGACATCACATCGTCTCACACATTCCCTGTGTGACATCCTTTGATTCAGTACATTTCATTATACCACTGACAAGGTGCAGGAAATGTTCAGTCTCAGTCAAACTCACATTTAGGTTAAAAAGACCCCAGCTATTGCCTTAGTCAAGCAGACAAGAAAATGGTCACTACTGTGACTGACTTATCAAACCCTCCTAGAAATAAGTGTTTTTTAAATTGTCATCTTTCCTTTATGGCATCTAGATGAACGGTGGTCCTCTGCCTCTTACATCCTCATTGTCTGAAATATTCTATATAATTGCTTCAGATTGACTTATATACAGACAATGGATTGCAACTCTGTAACCACTCTTCCCCTTCTATTTCTATTTAATGGCTCAACATTTAATACCAAGCATTTCCTGTTGTTCAAGTTGTGTAATGTTTTACTGAATAATTTATGTGCTCACAGCAAACTGCACATTCATTTATAAGTGATACACAGAACAGCATCTTTCTGGTAATATAAAACTTCAAAATATGATTCACAACAGAGCCACGGCTCGTAGATGTAAGAGAAATGTTTACGAACCTGCTGCAGTTATGGCACTCAGCACACCAGCAAAGTTACACAGTTGGTAGCCAAACAAGAGTGCTGAAGAGTGCCTGAAACAGCATCTTTACTCTCTTCTCACTCTGGCTAATGCAAGGGCAGACTTCCAAAGCAGTGCTGCCCTCTAGGTTGCAAGCAGAGGTCAAACCAAAATACACAAATGTAGGGCCACTGCATCCTTTAATTTGGCCATGTTGCTCACTCACCTGAATACTGTATAGGCATAGTGCTCAAAAACTATTGTGGATCAGACACCTGTGATTTAGGCGTCCATGGAAATCTTGTGTAGAAGAAGGACAAGTAAGAAGTGCAAGATTTGACCCTTTATGGACTAACAGAGTGCAGCAGTAACGGAGATGAGTCAGCCTGTAAGGAACTGACACAACTCTGCATTCAAGGTGACCATAATGAAATTACTGTTGAAAAGTAATCAGAAGGCCACTCCAATGTTCATTTGGCACAAGACACCCTTATCAAAAGGATGAAATTTTGAGAGCCCTAAATGGACTCCTACTATTTCTGTGCAGCTCCAGTTTAATCCTCTAAATTGCTCATGTTCGTGTCGCAATGGTAAATGTAATTAAATAAATTAAGCTTTTTCCCTAATGTAATTTACCAGAAGCCAAATTCCATAACCATTTCTGTGCTACAAAAGTATTCAAGTACACAGAGTATCTTCTGAACCTGCATGTGACTTTGAGCTGCTGTCTTGATGTTATATAGGGAAAAAGAAAATTCATGTTGTCTCGTAAATTAAATAAGAAATGGGGAAAATGCCTGCTGCCTGCCTGTTGATGGAAACCTTTTACTAGACAATATTAATATATAAGTAGGTGACTTGAGGCAGAAAATACACAGGTAGCTGCAGGATTGTTTTACAAAGAAGTAATTCAGTGGTCAGCAACTTCAACCTACTAAAATTCCTTATTTCTCATGGTACAAACACAGGAATTGCCATACCACAAACAACTGTTGGCCCATTTAGCATATTGGTTTTATATTCAGGCTGAGCTATTTAGATGTACTTTCCTACAGTTGTGGTAGGCCTAAACAGGCCAAGTGGACTTGTACATGTCCTGGTTTGCCCAGGCATGCTCCCCTGCTCCCCCTCCCTCTGTGCTGGAGGTGGTGGCCACAGGAAAGGGGACAAAAACCCCAGTTTCACCTAATATGGCCAAACTGGGCAAACTGCCATCCCGATTGGCTAATCTATGTCCAAAGGCCTATCAGTCTCGGGCTGAAATGGATATAAAGGATGAGTAGGTAGCACATTGGGTTCTCTGCTATTGGGTTCTCTGCTATTGTGCTCTCTGCTATTGTATCTCTGCCTGCTGAGGCTCTGATGCCTCCACGCGTTCGGCCTGCACAGCCAGTGTGACACCGTGCCCAAACTGCACACCGCAAGACGTCCTGCCTGCACATGAGAGCCTGCTGCCAAGAGAGCCAGGACCAGGTCAGAGATCGTCTACCTCCTTTCTGAAGCATCCAGAGCCTGAGGAAGCTCCAAAGCCTCTAGCAGCTTTCGGCCTGGCAGCAGCCCCACCATGTGCTTTGGGTATTGTCCCATAATATTTTGTGAGTAAATACTTCAAGCCTCTTGTAATCATTGATTGCCTTCTGCCATAAGCAGAAAGGAGCTTCCTGCATCCATCCAGTGGCTAAGCAGGATAACTAACTGCAAGCAGTGTAAGTGACCGCAAACTTTCTCTTCCAGTAAAAATGTTTGCTTATGCTAGTTGCCTTTGAAGTGTTCCAGTTTTGCCTGTTCCCTGTATGTATAAACCATGCCTTTTTGAACCTTGTATATAAGTTTTATGGTGAGATTAAATGTTAATAAACAGTTTTCATAGTTATTAACAATCTTTGCCTGGACATCAAAATTAATATCATTATTAATTTTGAATCATTACACCTACCACCCGTTGATACACTGTATGCTGTTCAAGGCACTGTCCACAGCAAAAGACTACACTTGCAATGTATACAACTGTTGCTGATGCTTCCCATCCAGCCTAAACAATCCAGTGAGTTTTCAAGTTATCTGAAGGCAACATTATGGACAATGTGATCCAACTGCACAAGACTTTGCTCCAGAAATGCATGGTCAATGACTCTGTGCTCTGTGGTCAGTTCTGTGGTCAGCACTAACAAAAGAAGTGATGTCTTGGTAAGAAAACGAGGCAAAGACAATTTTTCCCCCTTCTAGTAGGAGACAATACATTAAAAGACATTAAGTTTCTCACACCATTCTGGAGTTTAATTGCTCCATTTATTGTGGGACATCACATACAAAACCACCTAGTTCTGCAGAAAGCTTTCTATATCGTGGCAGCACTCTTCTAGGCTGAACATGTAAGGCAAATTACATGCACGTGCTGATTGATTTTCTAGACATCCCATAAGCAAATGTGTTCAGAAGTGAATTGTCTTTTACCTCTATAAGAGCTGCAGATTTGGACTAGAACTGCCTATGGTAAACATAAGGTATATGAAGAAATTTATTTGGTTTTTTGTTTGTTTGTTTTTTTCAGTAATGCTCCTTTGACTTTCCATGTTGGCATCAGTATCTATTTGTAAGGACAGCAATAGAACAAATAAACAACCAAATTGGAGCTGGACTTGAATCACAAATGTGTATTATGTCTCAAACGCAAAAGCATTTTACCTCTGTGACTTTGTTGTCTGGAGAAGGGAAGTCTTGGAGGAAACCTAATAGCAACCTTCCAATAGCTATGAGAAGATAACGGAGAAAACAGAGCCAGACTCTAATGAGGTGCATGGTGGGAGAACCATAGTCAGTAGCCACATACAGAGAATGAGGATTCAGTTAAATATAAGGAAAAACAGTTTAATTACAAGGAAAAACTAGCATTGGGACAGGGTGCCCAGCAAGACTGCAGAATTTCCAGCTTTAGCAGCTTTTGAGGTCCAACTGTAGACAAAGTTCCAAGGAAGTCCATCTGATTTTAGTGCTGGTCCTGTTTTGAGAAGGAGGTTACCCTGAAGACTTCCTGGAGTCTCCTCTAACAAGAATGACTCTGAGACTCTACAGTCACACACTTTACATCACATTTTACAAAAATATCCTCATTTCTATGAGACCTCAACCAACTACAATGACATTTCTAGCTTTCAGTCTCCACAGAATACAATGCACAAATGCTCTGATGACAAATAAGTCTTGGAATTCTCACATGGGTGGAGATGTTTTCTTGCTGACCAACACCTGAAAACCATATATTCCCCTTGTCTGTCAGCAGAATTGCTCTTATGAAGGAACAAAAATAAGCCAGAACAATTTATTAGGATATTTACCAATGTGATATGTGTTCTGCCAAGAGGAAGAAGATTATTGCTTATACAATGAAATTGCTCTTCCTTGAAAGGGAAAATCCCATATAAAAGAAAGTATGCTCTAGAACTCAGTTAACCAGATGATAAAAAAATGCCTTCACTCCATGAGTAAATGCCTAAAGAAGAGCAGCAGACTTTCTGCTGCTTCTATTGATTTTGGGCTTTGCTGTGCACTGTCTAGCTTGCACACAGAGACAGCTTTTCACTTTATCTTTTCTCTGTGCTAATCTAGTGGAAGCCATTGTACAAATTAGAGTTGAGCTCCTTAAGATTAAGATTCGTAGTTATGGGCTCTGTCAGTGTCTTTAAGTAATTTAATAAAATAGTCTGTCTGTCAGATTGAATGGACATTTTTCAGATAAGGGAAGTTTAGTTTTCAAAGAGGCACTAGACTAATTTTTCCAGCAAAGACCATGTGTTGCACAGAAAGAAAGAAACAAAGTAAAATTCATAAATGTTTGGGGAAGTTGAAACTAGAGAAATGTGAGAGCTATTGTGAGGGAAGGATTTTTTTCTATTCTGTTAATTTTTTTTTAACAAATCATGGTAATTAGAATGATTTTTTTTTTAAAGAGGATAATATATATCTTGTCCACTTACCTCAAAGCACATAGTAGTATCTTTGCATTTCTTTACAGGCAGCAGAGTGGAAAGGAGGATAGACGGAGCAGCTTACTAGTACTCTGGATAGTTAATGAAAAACTTTGCTACATCAAGACTGTTCCAAGGACAGAGACATAACTTAGAGGCCCAGAACTCCAAAATAAGGATTTTTATCATTTTTTTCTTCTCTCACTGTCCTGACCAGATAATGTCAAGTTTTCTGAAGCAGAGATAGGTTGAAGGTCTTCAGAGTCTTAGATGACAGGTTGATTGTCATCCAAGATGGGAGACGCTATGATTCTTCAGACTAGAACACGAATTCCTGGAAAGAGGGGGTCAGATGGGCCAAAAGAGACAATAAAAAGGATGAAAAAATGAATAGCAACATTCACTCCTATGCATAGCAAAATTATTTCCTATTTCTTGCAACAAAAGGACTATGAAGTACTCATCAAATGTTCAAACACAAGGTTTTAAACCAAGAGATTGATTTAAATATTTATATTGTACCTTTTGGTGCAATACATACATGTATTTTGAAGAACATAGAAGCTTAAAGTGGAATCAAAAATGGTTGAATTAGTTCAGAGAAGATTAATGCACTGGGAAATTTTAAATACAAACAATCTTCAGACCAAGAAGTTCCACTACTACCTCTATTCAGAATCTGAAAGACCATGCTACAAGAAGGCTTGCCATTTCCCACCATGTTTTCCTAAGCATTAGCAAATTAATATGATGGCAGAGATTGAATAATCAGCATTTAGTCAAACCTAATTCTTTTACTCTATCTTGAGATCAAGAGAGGGAAAAAAGGAAAAAAGACTAAATCAGTGAAACTGACCATAGCCTCAGCCTCCAGGGCTCAGTGACCTTCTCACAGCTCTGAATTTTGTAGTGATTTGTATGTGTTGTTTTTTTCATTGGAAACTTTGCAAAATGTTTCAGAATTAAATGCAATCACTTTAAAAGGATCAATAATATTGTTAGACATCTCAGAATGAAGAGTGTGCCTAAAATAAATTCTTAACTTCTTTTTTTGGAGGGAAAGAGGTTTGGAATAGGCTTGTGTGTATATTCAGAAAATATTAAAGATGTGGCTAAATCAGGTTAAGTGCTAGCTCTTTTGGGTCCTAATACCTTGGCATGCTTCCAGATAGCAATCTTAGTGATTAAGTCATTTTGTAGAGGCAGACTTTCTTCAGATAATGCCCAAGTGAGTCATGAGATGTAATTCTGTTAAAAAGAGTCATAAGGCCCATAATCTTAATTACATTTATGCTACTAAGTAGAGGAATGCTTAATGGAAAAGGACAAGAATAACTCATTTTGAGCCCCTTCCGAGAGAACCAGAAAAGAAGTAGCATTGCCCACGTTTGAACGCATGGATTTGTCTCCGTGCAGCCCTCCAGTTACAAACTCCAAAAGCACTGAAACAGTCACAATACCATTAGCGAGATTAGAAATGTGGGGTTGTGGGGTGTGGAAGACACTACAAGTGGCAGTCTGGTGCTTTCCAGAGATTGCAACCTCTGCCTATCTCACTCTGACTGAAATTCTCTTAGATAAATTCACATGATAAGATAAAATAATGTGATGACTGCTAAGTCTAGATAAACGCAGACTCAGGCACTGCTTCCATTGTTCACACAGGTGGAACTTACGCTTTCCTGTACTAACCCAAGAGTGAGCTTGTTTTCTGCATCAGCTGGATGTAACAGAGATGGAGTTTTACTTATACAAAGTAAGAAAGGACAGAATTGGATTCTACACTCTGTTAAAATGCAGTTATTTAGAAGAGCTGCCTCATATTTACATGGTTTCTTGAAGACTTTGTTGAAACAGATATTCAGAGATTGAGGAGTTTTTGTAGTCAAAATAAAAATACTTTTTCAAAGACTTTTGCTAGCTTTTCTACAATGGCTCAAACAGGAGATTAATTACTCTGCGTATTTCTTAATCATCAAATCTGTATTCCAGAGTTCCTGAGTTTCACATAAGATAGGCAAATTTCATTCTTCACCCCTTCCCTCTTTTTTTTTTTTTCCCCCTCAAAGAAACTATGAATACGCCATTAACACAGTATATACCAGCCACAGTTACCCATCCCTTTACTGGGCTGACACATACAGAGCAGTGAGTCAGACTCCCTGGCACATGCAGCAGGAGTTCTGCTCCATCTGCATCAAAATGGAGCACAGCAACTGGTCGAAGAGCTGAGGAGCCCCTGTCCACACCTTGCATGTTTCAGGAGGTTGTTTTGGGTTGCTGCAGCTCAAGGACTCAAAAGCCTTCATCAGACAGAGCTCACCAGGTGTGCTCCTGCCATACAGTTTTTGGTGACACACCAGGAAAATGACTGCAGCATTAGTAGTTCTCTTGGAACATAATGATATAAGGGACAAATGTTCAGTTAGCACTTCCATTAGTCATGAAGTAAGTATTTTAATCTCTAAACTCCTCTATTACAATGTTTAAAATAATTCCTTTACTGATTGTTTCTGCAACTAATTAAATAATAGTCATCATTACAGTTGGATAAAACATATTTAACTTACCACTTCACACCTTGTCTAAACTGAAATGGAGGTTTAATGTTTTGACATAACTAAATTGGTTGCAAGTTCCAGACTGCTGAAGCAAACCTCCTATAATAAGATGATCTGTCTTCAAGTCATTTTTTTCTTGACAGTTGCAGACAATGATTTCATCAAGTCTAGCATAAAACCAGCCTGTTTTCTTCCCAAACAAATCCTAATCTTGTAATCCAGGGGGAAAAAATGAAGCATGCAAAGGTAACACTTCAATCACTGTGTTTAAAAAGGCTTCAGCATACAGTGTCTAATTTGTTTCAAAGCAATTAAATCAAAACAAACAAAAATTACAAAATGGAGATTGTTACCTAAAAATCATCTTTAGTAACTAATTATTTACTAAAGCTTTCTTCAAACCAGATTTCAATTTTACATACCACTCCAGAAAGTATGCACAGATCCACATTTTAATTGTGCCTTCTGATATTGAGAAGACAACTGCATAGAGACATAGGCATCCTGAGCTGAGATTGTGAACAGAAAGGAACAGGAGTAAGAGTCTTGAACCTGCTTGGTGTCCCATGTGCCTAAAAGCTAAATCTTGCAAGAGTCACGCAGGATGTTTTGGCTATCTTGCCCGAGGCAAACTGCAATAGGGTCAGATATGGAGCCTTTTTCTCTCAGTCTTGCTCCAATGTTTTCATAGCATCTTTCTGATGATTTTTTTTTCCCCACACAATCACAGTTTACTACTTCTGAAAAAAAACTCAGCATGTAGATGAAAAAAAAAATCACAGGTTATACTGATCTCAACAGTGATGATTGCTTTTGTTTCAGAAACACATTATAACCTACTCTTCCTCTGTTATTCAAAAGCATGTTTCTCACATGCTTGCAGAGATTAGAGCAACGTAAAAGTAAATAGTAATTCAGACTACTGATGCAAACAGTTCTCTATATTTAATTGATACTTAATCACTTGATACTTATTTGTATAACTGACTGTAACCTAAAAAAGGACAAACATTTTAAAAAGCATATATTTGCCTATATTTTCCTAAGGTTGTCTAAATGTATCTGTTACCTCATGCACTTCATTAGGTTGTTTGAAAACATACTCATTTAAATACATTGAATACTTAATTTTCGCACTGTTGTGTTTCTCAAATGGCTGGACTAAAGCATCAGTTCGATCATTTCAGACAGATATTTTAGTGGCACAGAGCCAGAAGGCCAGATCAGGAATCCCCTTTTACACAAGAAAATTACTGCAAATACAATCAAAAGAACCTTCAGACCAGTACACCAATTCTACCCTCCCATGGGATATCTACTGTGCTCCTGCCAAAATGGCGAGTTCTGCTGATGTCCTTTCAGGACATCAGAGCGGCGGCAGAATACCTGTCACAAACATGGCCACAAGGTGCTTAAAAAGCAAGGTAGAGGCAGTAGTTGAAAGTTTGGGTAAGCATTTTGGGTAAGCACAGATACACAATACTGAAGCTCCAGTGCCATTTTGTTCTTTCCTCCACTACGGTACTCACTGAACAGTAAATCATCCTAACGAATTTACAAGGTAAGCAGTCATTAGTTAATCAAAGTACAACACAATCCTTATGGCAGATCACAGAGGGGGGGAAAGGCTAAAATATTAAAAACAACACAGAGTTTAATTAAAAGGCTTGTAAGAAAAATCTTTCTTAAACAATCTTCCTTTTGGTCTGCTCAAGCAAATTCATTTTTTTAAAAATAGCTATTAAAATATAAAATACTCCATGAAATATTTTCATTGTCTGCTCACAGACCCTTTCTGAATTTGTGCCAACAGAGCTATTAGCAGTGATTGAAGGTGAGACAGCCAAGATTAAATCCTCCAGAGAACAAGACGAGAGACACCTTCCTGCCCTCAACCCATCAACTATAATGAATGATAGGCACAGTGCATGACAGGGACTGAAATAGGAGACTGTGACAAAGACAGGCTCAGGAGTGCTTCAGAATAATTCATTCAGTTGCATTTGGCAGCAGTAGGTCATAATATTTTTTTGTGTAGCTACGCTGTCAGTGAAAAAAAATAAAATACAGAACAGCATTTGCATGCTGATTCCGTTTCAGTCAGAAAGAAAGGAATAGTGAGTTAATCAAATGCTCAAGTTAAATTCTTCCTCCTGCTTCCCACTGCCTACAGCAGACAGAGCAGTATTAGATGGGCATATGAGGTTGAACATGGAACAATTAGCAATGTATTGATTACAGCTACTTCTCTCTTCCTCACGCAATGGTAGAAAATCTCAAGGCTTTATTCAACAGTTGCGTTTGGAGCCTTTATCTTCCTGATAAAAGAAGAGTTGGAAACATGGTGTCACCATTCAACAAAGGAAAGAGACAAGAGAAACTCAGATATTTAAGTCCTGAGGTGAAAATCAGACTCCTTAGAAACAAAACTCCAACCCCAGCTGCCATCCCACAGCTGTCACTTACAAACAGTGACTCTCCATCCATGCTTTACCTGCTGAAATCAATGCCCAGGGAGCCCAACACCTCCTTTACCAGACAGGTTCACAGGTATAGTAACTTGTCAGAGAAGTGCAGGGCTCCATCAATGCAGTGCATAACCCCAGCCTGAATTAAAAAAAAAATGCAGTTGGTAGAGGACTTCCGCAAGGTACTGTCACAGGGAGGTAAGTGGAGGAAGACAGTATCTGCATGTTCAAAAGAAATTAGATCCATAAATGGATCCTGAAAATAGAGGTATGATCTAACACCTCTAATGCTGCCACTCTGGATGGCCAAGAGGCTGAGGGGAGGGGATTGTGGGAGGCCAGGTTCCCAGCCCAAGCCCTTCCCTGTGTTCTCTGGGTTCTTCTTTGTCTTTCTCTGATGGATTTGAACTCACAGGAATGCACCAGAAATGCCTATTTCATTACGTCCAGTGCAGATGCTACACAAATTCCCTGCAGTTCAACTACAGTAACCAAAGCATTCATCTAGGACGTGGGGGAAAAAATCATTTACTCCACAGTATAAACAGGTCAGACTGTCACTCCCTACTCCTTCATCACTAACATAGAAGCCATTCAAGAAGACAGATCACTTTATCTACTCCTCCTTCGGAAACACTAGCACAAGAAATTAAGCAAGTATCGTGCCAGAGTTAAACAGAGCACTTGCCCTACTCTGAGGCTTGTTTGGGCACTCTTTAATACTATAATGAATAGCTTCTACATAGGAGATTTAAAATGTTTTTGTACAGCCTGTGGGCTATGGATGGACTTTCCTTAAAGATGGAATTCCCACCATACAGGGGGTAGGACTGAACTTCTCTTCATCACATCACAGATGACTGCTCTGAATACTGAACAAACCACTGAGGAGGAGGAAAGACACATCTTCTTGTAGCATAATACAACCATGAGCGCTTATTCTACTTAGAATAAAAATGAGCACAGACACTTCAAGCAATTTCATTCAAGGAGTACCTAAAGGAGAAAGCTACTTTTCTAAGGCAAAGGACAGGTTGGCTCAGGTAGCTGACTGCCTGTCTGCTCTGTATGGGGTTGCTCAGGATACCTGTCCTCTGTACAGAGACCATCACCATTCAAACAGTGTGCTGGTGCTGGGGCTCAGCACTTAACTCTCCCACCACAGAACATGGTTTCCAGGCCAAGTTATGACCTGATAGTGACAGGTAACAACAAATCTTTCTTCCATCACAGTAACACACTGACTGGGACAGTCTGCAGCCTTTTTGTTTTGTTCTATGTAAAAAGATAAATAATCATAAATTACTATAGGTAGTTTATTAGCTTCTTTAGCATGTTTAATTCTGTTTATGGATTTGAATTGTATTTCCTACACAATGAATTTGAGCTAATAGGAAAAAAAACACCAGAATATGAAAATATGGCAAGTTTGGCTTCACAACAAAAAGATTGTGGAAAAAATACAAGTAACAAACATGCTTCAGGCAAACTAATTTCAATATTTTAGATTATGCTATTGAAGACTGAAAAAAAACCCAGCATGCCATTGAGATACTTACCTTTGGCTTTCAATGTGCCAACGTGGGATGAAGCAGAGATCTTCTAACAAGTGTGTGTTTATTAGTAAATGCCAATGTTTACCTGTCAGCTAGAGTTGCAGATCTCACCACTGGCTTTAGTGAGACCCGCAGTAGGAACGTCAGTAAGAGCTGGAGTAGAAGTACATGTTTCGTATAATTGGCTGAGAAAAACTTGGAAATGGCACATCAAAAGTATTACTGCTGATGACCAGTTAACTTGGAAATGCTGTACAGACAGCAATTCTGCTCTGACATGGGGATAATATGAGAGGTTTTGATTAATGGTTTTGATGTGGATGGGGAAAGTTCAGTTATGTGCTTTCCCCATTCTAAAAGCAATGAATGAGAAAAGATGAGCAGTCAACAGACATTACGTGATGAGTATGTGAACTTTCTAAGGCTCCTGTTGACCCCAAATCTTTTTAGGTTTACTCATTAGTAACAAAAAGTATTTCTTAGATTTGTCAGTTACCAAAATTTCAACTTTAGAAAGATTTGAAAAGAGAATTTGAAAGCTGCTTATAACTATGCTTCAAACTAAGCATTGTGTAGTACATGCAACTCCATATAAAAGCAGGTCTGCCTTCTCTATATTGATCTGAAGTAAATGTAAGCCAAAACCTAAATACAGAGGAACTAAATAGCAAAAGCATATGTTTAGTTTGGGAACACTCCATTATTTCTCTCAGGTTGCTCAGGTACTTACTGAGTCTCTGTCTGTGCCTTATTCAGGAAATTGTAAAGAGTTGCAACAGATAATTAGGATAGAGGATACATAGTTGACAATTCTCCATTCTTACAACGACTGAATAGGAGTCAGGTCAGAAATGCAGAGGTGTGAGAGGCAAAATAAGATTGTCCTACACAGCAGAAAACATCTTCTTCTACCATTGAACTATCAGTTTCCACAAGTGATTGACAGTCAATATTATTAACCATTGTTTTTCACAGCAGCGATGACAGTTGAAGTCTTGTATTGGTCTGTAAATAAAGTGTAAAGACCTGGCTCCACTGAAGTCAGTAGCAAAATCTGTGTTTCTCTGGGTAAGATTTCTCAGTTAAAAAAAAAACACAATAATAAGGCATCAATATAAGGCAATAAATCAACTGGAGTACAAATATTCTTATTAGAAAACTGATTAAGGGAAGGCAGTGAGGATGGACCACAAAGTCTGATTTAAATATAAATGTGGTCATCATTTGGTGTAAGCAAGGAAGCAGTTTATATTATTTTTTAGCTAACATTTCAGCCCCAGAACAGAAATCCAGTTAAGTCTGAACTAGTGTTTAAGAACTATGAATTTGTTTGCACTGTGAGAAAGCAAATTAGATGTTTCATTTGCCCAGCTGTGCCAGGACTTGGTATTATGTGCG
>VWYK01036298.1:0-10564 GCA_013399775.1 Semnornis frantzii
CCTCATCAGCCTTGGTGCCCTCTTGCATGAGGTTCATGTGCAACCTTGAATGTACAGAAAATCTTCTGGGCTGACAAGAATATAAGGGAGAGCCTCCAAGTGGTCTTACAGGCTTCTCCAGGTCTAACTTTCCTGCTTTCACATTGCTACTGAGATCACATTCACTGTAAATAAAGTGGATATGTCAAAGTTTTTTCCATAGAAACTGTTAAAGTATAGGTAAGAATGGTTTTGTTTTTTTTTTTTTGTTGAACTTTGAATTTCAACTGGTCACTACAGCCAAAACCTCTCCTTTTTCATCCACCTACAGGATGAATTGCAGGTGAAGCTGATCACAGTTGAAATAAATGACAAAAAAGTTGCTTTACATAGCAGATGACAACATGATTAGTAATGGTTCAGAGGCTGGCATTGTTGGCAACTGTTCAGATAATTGGCAGGTATTTGTGAAAGCGTTTTCCAGTCTCAGGAGAATCACCAGCTCTGGCACTGGTGATTATTGCTCTGGCATTGCAATAGGAGAGGGTGTGGGGGTGTGCCTGGAGACTTTGTTTTCTGCCAGAGAAGCCTTGGTGACCCAATCTTAAGATGGAGACACTTGCCTCCAGGTTGCGAGTGGTCAACCATACAGCAGAAGCTGTGTGATGATGGAGCAAGCAGCTCACCAAAGAGTTGGAAAGCTGCGTGTCCATTTTGCTTATTGTGCAGTTTCTCAGGAGGGCTTTGGTCAGAGTGACAGGGAAAAATGGAAATAGCATTTACTAGGATTTGACTGGCACAGGAGAATTTGAATACAGGTTTGCAAGTATTTCCTTTACCTTTTATTCATGTCTGAGTGTGTATCAATAATTCTATTATTTTTCTGTTTAACTGCCCTCCTTCCCTCCTTCCCTCCTTCCCTCCTTCCCTCCTTTTACCTGTCTATGCCAGGGAAGGCTGAGACTGGATATCAGACAAAACTTTCCTGAGAGAGTAGTCAGGCATTGGAACAGGCTGCCTAGGAAGGTGCTGGAGTCACTGTCCTTGGAGGTGTTCAAGAAATGTGTGGACATGGCACTCTCAGGCATGGTTTACAGACCATGGTGGTCTTGGGTTGATGGTTGGACTCAGTGATCTTGGGGGGGGTCTCTTCTAACCATGGTAATTCTATTACTTTGACACAAAACTATCCTGATCCTCATCAGAAGAGTCTGTTAATATTTTGCCTACCTTTGTCAGGATGCAGCATGAGAACCGCTCTGATTCATATATTTAAGGGATGTTCTTCTGACCTCAGAAACTGATACTTCCTTAACCAGTACCAGAAAGCCCTTTCTGTGGTTTCATCCCCATTTCTTCAGCAATTAAGACTCAGGTGGCATCAGAATAGCAAGTGATTTTAATAGCCACTTTAGCCACCTCCTGCATGGGGAGAATGCATGCAGAGCTTCTGCAGAGCCTCAGACCTCAAGTGCTGTGTGACCTCAAGTGACCAGATGCAAAAACCAGTGTAACTCTTGAACAGAAAGTCTGTATCATCCAAACTGTGCTGACTCTTGTCCAAGAACACACTGTTTACCTGTTTCTTCCAAACTGGTCAATTTTCTGCAAGGCTAAAATGTGTTTTTTAATTATTTTGGGTGTTTTGGGTTTGGTGTTTTGGTTTTTTTGGTTTTTTTTTTTGCTTATCTCAGTGCAACTTGTCTGGTTTTAATGGTGCTGCTCTTCACTTTATGTGAAGATGTAAGAGTTGTGGTTTTGGTTGTGATGATCAAAGCTGAACACTTCTATACAGATGGGTAGTCGAATCATAGAATCATAGAATGGTAAGGTTGGAAGGGACCTCAAGGATCATCTAGTTCCAACCCCCTGCCATAGGCAGGGACACCTCCCACTAGTACAGCTCACTCAAGGCCTTGTCCAACTTGGCCTTGAACACCTCCAGAGAAAGAGCAGCCACAACCTCCCTGGGCAACCTGTTCCAGTGTCTCACCACCCTCACTGGAAAGAACTTCCTCCTAACATCCAGTCTAAATCTCCCCTCTGCCAGTTTAAACCTATTGGCCTTCATCCTGTCACTACAAGACTTTTTATTGACAAGTCGCTCCCCAGCCTTCCTGTAGGCCTCCTTCAGATACTGGAAGGCTACTTTAAGGTCTTCTGGAAACCTTCTCTTATCCAGGCTGCAGAGCCCCAACTCTTGTAGCCTGTCCTCATAGTAGAACTGCTGCAGCCCTCTGCTCATCTTTGCAGCCTCCTCTGGATCCGCTCCAACAGTTTCCCCTTCTTTATGTCTGAAATTTGTATATACAGGCTCCAATCAAAAGTGAGAAACCTTACCAGTTAACTCCAAAAATGCATCTTGCTGAAGGCAGTGTCTGGGAACACATTGCCATGAACCCTCTGTCTGGCCTTGGAGATGTGTACTCCGACCATAGTGAAGGGTGGAGTTTTCCTCACGCCTAATAAATAGATTTTGTCTGGGGAGGTGAGAGGCAGAAATCCTAAATGAAAGGCTATTTATACCTAATACATTGGCAGAATTACCCCAGAGTAATTCATCCACAAGAAAATACTATCCTTGTGTCACTGCCAAGGTCAGAGAGACCTATGGTGATCCACAGAGTAAGTTCAGGTCACCTAAGTTAAATGTGCCTGGGAGCTGACTTAGCTCCCACACCACATTTTTTCCAAGATTTATAAAAGCAAACATCTTCTATAGATGAAGACTAGGCTAAGAGTGTGGTCAACTCTCTCCTTTCAGCCAACACCTCCTGTTTCTTCCCTTCTCCTTTCCAGGTTGCTCCTTCCATTTCCTTTCCATTCTTCTCTTTTCCCAACATTCACAGGCTGCTCTTTCCTTGTGTGGCAACCTATGCCTGCAAAACCCTTCTAGCTGATAAATGCCTGTGCAGGGCATGGGGACAATGTTTAACCAGGAGCAGCACTGGCACTCTGCCCATGTGTGGTGTGTCCCCGTGCAACAGCTGAGAAGCACATCCTGAGAGCTGGGGCAAGAAGGATAAAGTACACAGCAGAAATTGAGTCCTCTGTAACCTCAACTGAGAGGGTACCATGTGAGCAACAGGGTATTGGGCAGAACCCTTCTGAAAGTGAAGCTGGTGGCTTTGTAGGCAACCCAGGAGGAAACCTACCAAGTGGTGACCTGGCCAGATGAGAGTCCTTTTCCGTCACTGATGGGTGGAAGAGGCAATACCTCAGCTCTTTTAACAAGGATGAGGTTACTTCATCAGAGAAGCAAAATTATACTTCTTTGTGGTTTATACCTGCCACAGGGAAGCTGATGCCTGTGGTTTTTAGCCTGCCAGAACCTGAGGTTTTCTTTAACTTCCTTGGTTACTCATTCATGTAATTTGAAGTACATCAAATAACTAAAAGCAAGCAGGTTTTGCATTCTGCCCCCTTCTGCTGCTGTTGCTGTTAGAGGTAATGATGAATGCCATGAATTGAAAAAGAAACACGAGAAATCTTTTTGGCTTGATGGTGGAAGGATGTTTGCATTTTGTTTGGTTATGTTTCTTTATTGTTTTGTTTGGGTTTTTTTGGTTGGTTGGTTGGTTTTTAAGACACTATATGTTTTTGGGTTTTTTTTGCTAGGACTCAGCCTTGCTTTGAGATTTCTGTGGCATTGGGCAGTGGGCGGAAAGAAATTTCATGTAAACATGAGGAGGAATTTCTTCACCGTGGGGGTGACAGAGCACTGGAACAGGCTGCCCAGGGGAGTTGTGGGGTCTCCTTCTCTGGAGATAGTCAAAACCTACCTGGATGTGTTCCTCTGTGATGTGCTCTAGGTGATCCTGCTCTGGTAGGGAGGTTGGACTGGATGAACTTTTGAGTCCTTTCCAGCCCCTGACATTCTGTGATTCCATGATTTTGCTTAAACACTCTTCTTGCAAAAGGATGGAGTGAAAGAGAGAGAGACTGGAAATGATTGAGTTACCTCCTTTCTCATCCTTCATCCCTCTTGCAACTGGGACTTTGATGCCACTAGGTGTAGTGACAAATTATATTCAATTTTTGGAGTGCACCAGGAGTTCCTCCCTTTCTTCCAATCACTTTGCCTGTGCAAGGTAGCTGATGTCTAGGAATGTGTCTTCACCTGGAAGATGAAAGAAGTAAAACTAAGGGATGCATGCGCCTGTAGGTGTTATTCAGGGGAAGTTTTTAAGTGTCCAGAATTGATGTTTCTTTTATCATCTTTGCATGTTTTGGACTCTCTGACATCTGTTTGCTCCTGGATGAGTTGTATTTGGGTTTGTTGTTTGTTTTAATTTGGAGGGAAAAACCCGCACTCTAACCTATAACTGCCTGTAAAACAAACAGCAAAACACCAGAAGCTGTGATAGAGCAATTGTAGGAAACCAAAATAATAGCAGTGAGATGAATATATTAGGCTGGAACTAAAGGGGATGTGCCAACTTTGTAGGACTGAAGTGTCAGAAAGGGCTGTCAGTGCTTGTGTGTCCCTGGGGGAGATTGTGAATGTTTCCCTTCTTCAGTCCAGAGCCTCAACCGTAAGGAGCAGAGTCAGGACTACCTCCCTACTCTCCAAGTCCTTGTGAGTTTTCAGGCTCAGCTGTGGGAGTTGAATTCACTCCAGCTGCCTGGATGTGCAAGAGTTGTGTCCCAACCTGCCTCTCAGTGCCACCCTGCTCCCTGCACCCAAGGGGTTTTAGTAGAGTTGAGAAAGTAGCTTTCACTTTTTAAGGGGACGTGTTTATAACAGAAAGAGAGTTAGTAGCCTAAGCACCAGGGTGATTGTTGCTTGATCCCTTCAAGCTGTGTATAGCAAAGGAAACCCGGGCTGAGCAATAGCTCTCTTCTGCCCTGGAATATTGTTCCCAGTTCTGAGCCTCTCCGTTCAAGAAGGACCTCAGAGAACTGCTTGAGAAAGTCCAGTGCAGAGCCACAAAGATGCTGAAGGGAATGGAACACCTTCCTTGTGAGGAAAGGCTGAGGGAGCTGGGGCTCTACTGCTTGGAGCAGAAGAGACTGAGGGGCGACTTCATTCACATTTATAAAGATGTGCAGGGCAGAGTAAGGAGGACAGAGCTAGGCTCTGTTCAGTGATGTCCAGTGATAGGACAGTGGGCAATGGGTGCAAGGTGGAGCAGAGGAGGTTCCACGTGAACATAAGGAAAAAACCTTTTCACTGTGAGGGCGACAGAGCCCTGAAACAGGCTGCCCAGAGAAGTTGTGGAATCTCCTTCTCTGGAGACATACAAAACCTACCTGGACATGTTCCTGTGTGACCTACCCTTAGGTGATCCTACTCTGGCACAGGGGTTGGACTGGATGGTCTTTCAAAGTCCCTTCCAACACCCAACATTCTGTGATTCTGTGGTTCTCCAGCAATTGCTGCTGCACCCTACCCAAATTTGGGCTTTCTAACCCCAGTTTGCATAGATGAGTCCGAGTAAAATTTAACCTGGCTACTGCTAGCAGTTCTACTTTGATGGATGCAGAATGACACCCATGGTTGCCCTCCATCTCCATTTCTGTACTCTGCTGGGTGCTGCTTGTGTAAGCTTGAGGCAAGCTAGTGGGAGATGATTTGTGAAAGCAGCCCTCTCCTCCTCAGCATGCTGAGCAGAGGGCAGTGGGAGCCGTGTTAGCAGCAGCAATGTGCCTACCCACCCACACCTCTACGCCTTCGCTCTGAAAACCAACTACAGGTTTGTTTTTCCCATTGTGGCCTTTTTAAAAGCACCACCTCATCAGAGCAGATTTGCCTTTTGTGTTGGAGAAGGACAGTCAAGTGGAAGAAAATGTTGTATGAGCTGGGCTCTGTCAAATCTACTTATCTCCTTTTGGCTTCTGCATCTCCTTCCTGAGAAGCAGCCTCCTGCTATGTCGTGACCAGCTTTTGCTGGAAGCACAGAAGCAGTGGATTTAGGGTACTGGGCAGCAGGGAAAAGTGAGGACAGCAGAAAGAAACCATTATTAGTTCTCTCTATACCCTTCCTCTGAGAGGTCTGACAGAAGTTTGGATGTTTGGTAATTAAGGTGTTTCTTCCTGGCATGATTTCCCTGCATGGTAAGACAAGGTTTTGATTCTGGGCCATGAAGTAGGCTTCTTCTGAGCATCCCAGATAGTGCTAGGGCAGGGACAGGGGCAGGGAAGGAAAGTCATGGTGTCATCCAAATGCCACCCATTCAGTGGCACCCATGTGCTTAGAAAAAAGAACTATTAAGTGTTTTGGGTCCAGTTCCTGTTCCGTTCATATGGAACTCAGGTACGGGAAGATTCTCAATTGTTCTTCCCTGCTCTGCCCAGCAGTTTAGGCCACCACAGGTAACCTCAAAGACACCTTGTAGAAACTGTTCTGGGTAGACCTGGCCAGATCTCTGCTCTGCTTTTCGTTCCATAACTGTGAGATATTGTAACCTGCATTGGGAACTACCAGCCTGCCTTAGAAGGCTTTTTGGGTGAACCCTCCATAACAAATCAAAACTGCCTTCCTCTTGTTTTAAGCATGGAGAAATAATTACTTTGTGCCTTGAATCCAAAGTCAGACATCTTTTCATGATGGTCAAGAGGGTTCAGTGGCTGTGATCTGCTGGAACGAGTAGATTTTCATAAGGTTTTAGGAGATGATGAGTGTTTTGTGAAGCATTGGCAATGACAGCTGAGCAGTCCTTACTGTCAGAAGAGGAAAAGTGAACGAGGTAGGGGCATCAGTTTTAGATCTACCTTCTACAGTTGCAAACTGACCACTGTATGTGGGGAAACAGAGTAAGTGGTGTCACCATGGCATGCAAAGTTAAGCTTAATGTTGTTTTTCCCCCCAATTGTGTCTTAATTTTCATTGTTAGATGCTACTGGTGGACTAGAGACAGGGAAAAGAATAATTTATTGTGTTTGGTGATACTTTAAAATACATGACAGGAGCAGAAGAAAATGCATTGCATATCAGCACAAACTACATAGGAACTTCCAATTGGAAGTACTTTATGTGGGTTGTGAATCCTGACTTGTTTGAGCTGCATCTACACAAAGTTTCTCTCGTTCACGATGGTTGTATGATTCTTGTGGCATATGGGTTCCAGCCCTGCAGAAGAGAATCTGGGGCAAATGGTGTCTGAACTCTAGTTCCTGCAGGGTATACTGCAGCTTGAGACAGCAGTGTTTGGTTTTGAATTGGCTTGAAAGAAAATGCTTTAATCACAGAATCATTAATGTGGTAAAAGGCCTCTAAGATCATCAGTTCCAATATTCTATGCAACATCTTCATGACCACTAGACCAGGTCCCAAAGTGCCACATCTACTTGTCTTTTGAAGACCTATAGAGATGGTGCCTCTACCACCTCCCTGGGCAACCTATTCCAGTGTCTCACCAGTCTTTCACAGGCTCACAGGATGTTGAGGGTCGAAAGGGACCCAAAGAGATCGTCCAGTCCAGCCCCACCCTGCCAGAGCAGGACCATACAATCTGGCTCAGGTCACACAGGAACACATCCAGACAAGTCTTGAAAGTCTCCAGAGAAGGAGACTCCACAACCTCTCTGGGCAGCCTGCGCCAGTGCTTTGTGACCCTTACAGTCCTTGTCCTCTCATAGGGAGCAGGTGAGCAGAACCAGTCCTCCCCTTCCTGACCCCCAGCCCTCAGATGTTTATAAACATTTATTACATCCCCTCTCAGTCTTCTCCAGACTAAAAAACTTCAGGTCCCTCAGCCTCTCCTCATCAGGCAGTGCTCCAGTCCCCTCATCATCCTCATAACCCTCTGCTGGACCTTCTCCAGCAGATCCCTGTCCCTCTTAAATTGAGGACCCAAAAACTGAATGCAGTACTCATGATGAGGTCTCACCAGGGCAGAGTAGAGGAAGAGGAGAACCTCCCCTAATCTGCTGGACACACTCTTCCTAATACACCCCCGGATCCCCTTGGCCTTTTTAGCCACAAGGGCACATTGCTGCTCCATGGATAACTTGTTATCACTAATGACATTCTTCCTAATATCCAACCTAAATCTCCCCTAGTGTAGCTTGAGGCCATTACCTCTCGTCCTGTTGTTAGTTTCCTGGGAGAAGAGGCCAGCACCAGCCTCACTACACTTCCTTTCAGGTATCTGTAGAGAGCCATGAGGTCTCGTCTCAGCCTCCTCCTCTTCAGGCTAAGCAGTCCTGGCTCCCTCTCCTCATGTGTTTGCTTCAATGATCCTAAAGATTTCAGCTAGTCTTGGTCAACAGTTCTTAAAAACAAAACCTTTTTTGAGTGGTTTGGGCAGCATCAAGATATCTGTCCTTGTAAACCATCAAATCTGCAGCACCATCTCCTCTGGAGCAGGCATGCAGACAGGGCCCAGGGCAATTTAGCTGTGTTTAGGGAAGGAAGCCTACTTAAATGCTCCACTGGTATGAGCTGCTTCTACAGATAAGACGTCCCTCCCTTTATACCTAATATGCTTCTGATCTTTACTTTGAGCCTCTTATAGCTGCTTGTGCTCTGTCCAAGAGTCAAGTGTCTTAGGAGCTGCATAAACACAAAGATAGAGCCAGTTGTTAAGTAGCTATAGAGGTTTACTGCAACTGACCTCATGGCCATTTGGGGTATTAAATGGGCATATTTCCCCCACGGCAGAGCAGTTCTGCCCTCCTGCTGCTGCTGCTTGTACTCCTGCTTTGCAAGTGAGTAAGTCTAACCGAGTCCAGTGGTGGATTTACTTGTCTCACTTGTCTGTGGTTGACTTCTCGTGGAGAATCCAACTGGTGAGGGACCTTCAACTGGGAGGCTCAGCTCTTCTGCTGAGGTTTCAAAAAAAAAAAACAAAAAACAAACCACCCAACAAACCTGGATTTAAACAAAATGGGAGAGTGACTGAAACCTAGCTTTTCCCAAGGAATGGAAGGGTCATCATGCTGGCTTTTAAATTAGGGGGGACAAAAAAAGAACTGTTTGAGCTTATTACCATTCTTGGTTAAAGCAGGATGTTTTTCTGTTTAACCAGGTAATTTTCTGTAGGTTATACGCTTCCAACTGCTCAAAGTAAACTTCTGTTGCTGGCACCAGAAAGCTGCTTGCTCCCCATGCAATGAATTGCTTTCTTTTTAATATTTAATTTGTCGCATAGATGCAGGGCTTCAGAAATTCCACACAGCTTAGCAGGAATAGTGAAGTTCTCTGAGCCCCATCAAGAAGTGCTACCTTGTACAGGAGAAGAGATTCCCTTTGTTTCAGCTGCCAAACAAATGAAAAGGTGTAAAATCTGTGGGGTTTTCCTCCCTATTCATCAGTGCTGGTTTAACTCTTTGTGTAGACAGCTAATTTGCTCATTGCTTGCCTGAAGGGAATTCAAGTCAAAAGCGAGGATCAAGTTACTAGAAAAAGGTGCTCCTGTCCTAAAGAACAAAGTGCAGCCTTTCAAGAGCAGAACTAAGAAAATTTGTCAGATGCCAAAGTGCAATTTATACTTGTCCAGGTTACTCCGTCTATGAATATTTGTGTAGAACATTTTTGTAACTGTTTCCTCTAATATCTTGTAAATATGGATACTACCTGTGACTGACAACCTCCCACTATTTATGTCATGGTCTGAATCCTTGCATCTCCTGTAAGAGCCACATGCAAACCCTAGCACGTGGTATTTGTCCCTTGATAATCCTCATTTTCAACCTTATTGTTATTCATTAAGTTTTTATTAAGTATATTTGGGAATGTTTTTTCCTTAAGGAAAGGCTGATGAAGAGTTTGGACAATAGGTCTTGTGACGGATGAATGAGGGAGCTGGAATTGTTTAGTGTGGAGAAGAGGAGGCTGAGTGGAGACCTCATCACTCTCTATAGCTCCCCAAAGAGGTTGTGGTGAGGTGGGGGTTGGTCTCTTCTCCCTAGAATCAAGCGATAGAATGAGAGGAAATGGTGTCAAGTTGCATCAGGTGGGGTTTAGACTGGATATCAGGAAAAAAATTTTGAAAGAGTGGCCAGGCATTGGAACAGGCTGCCCAGTGAGGTGGTGGAGTTGCCATCACAGAATCACAGAATGTCAGGGGCTGGAAGTGACCTCAAAACCTCATCCAGTCNCATGTAGGCATTCCCCTTTGGGACATGCTTTGGTGGCCAGAGTGGTGTTGAATTGGTGGTTGGATTTGATTGTCTTAGAGGGCTTTTCCAACCCTAATGATCTTATGATTCTATGAAAATTACCTTTCACATGTAGGCCTGGTTTTGCTCTCCAAAAACTCAGCGTGGTGCATATGTGGATATCCAGCATTCTAGAGATTTGTTTCTGTTAGGCATAAAATAGGTAAAGGCACAGAAATGGTAATAGTTACTCTAAATTAGTACGTGGCACTGAAGAAGAGTTAGTAATTTTGAAGAGAAATAATTTTGTCACTCAAAATCTCTCTCACATTGCTTAATGTTACTGATGAACCCTGATTTCCAGTTACTGGAAACATTACTAAAGAGATGTGGGTTTTTGGAGGGGTTAAAAGAGAAAGGAACCAGTGGATGGGTAGTGAGCAGTTAAATATTTGGCTTAGATAATGTAGGATTCCTCACACTAGGAGCAGCAGGAATTTGAAGGTCACATATCTAGATGCTTTAAAAAAAAAAAAAAAA
>VWYK01036306.1:0-27848 GCA_013399775.1 Semnornis frantzii
CTTACACTGGCTCAGCAGCAGCTGATCTGCAACTCAGCCCTCTCTGCTCTCTTCCCCTCTACCTGGAATATTGTATTTTACTGTGGGATCATTATCATGAGTTTTGGAAGTGTTCTTGTACAGAAAACTTACTCAGGGACCAAGGCGTCATGAGTACATCTGCTAGAGTTGATATTAAACCTCTATAAGCACAGTTAGAATTTTTCCTGTTTTCACGTTCCTATTTTCCAAGTTCTGATTGTTTAAACTGTTTAATTCTGTGTTCCTAAATATCCTTTGTGCAACTATTTCCTGTTGACCAAAGCTTCAAAGAATCTTAGGGAATTTCCCCGATTTATAAATATTAATAATAAACATTGATATTCATACAAATATTAATCATTGTAATTCATAACCTATTATTAATATCACATCAAGGCCCTGAGGCTGACTGGTGAATCGTTTCAGGGGACTTCAGGGACTCACGTCAGGGTCCACCGAGAAGCAAAGGATACAGGTCCCACTCCCAGCAGCAGCTCTCTAAGTCCAGGTGAGTCTTCCCAGAATGAACGAGCAGAAATGTTGCTTTCCTCAGTGTGCTTACACAGATCCCTGTATGGGGAAAAACGAGGGGAGCAAGATTACAAGGCCACGTACCTAATGCTGACTTCTGAGTCCATGTTTTAGTCTGTGCCAAAACCAATCTCTCAGGGTGGGAAAGCACAGCAACAGGCAGGAAATAGCCGGAGCAAAGGCGAGGCCAAACATCTCTAATTTACATCCCCAGCTGCTTTCCGGCTATTTGTGTGCACACAGATCAGCTGTGGAAAATTATCAATAACATATCCGTGTCCTACTCTTCTTCCTTTTTCCTACCTGTGGGTGCCTTCATAATTCCATGTTTCCAGCCAACGCTGTCAGATTTTACAGCTGAATAAACCCAGAAGCCCCATTAATGAAACAACCTTCCCTAGGCTTGGAGAACCTCTGCTGCAATGGGCACTGTGGTCCTGGAGTATTTCCCACCCGAGTGGTTCCCATCCTCTTTCTCCCACTCTGCAGCTGGAAAAGGAAATTCCAAGGGTCCATCTTTTCTCCAGCCACATAAAAACAGTGTGCTTTGATCACCAAAGCCTGTCGGAGAGTCATCCAGGGACAAGACCACAGGCTGGGAGGATTCATAAGATGTTTGGTTGTGTTGGACACATCTTCTCTTTCCTGCCTTTGGTTCCTCTTTCTTCACGGGAGAGAAGCTTATGATCTTCTTGTAGTCTTTAGAAACCAGCCCCATGGTGCTGGTGTGCCCCAGAGGTGGACAGGGCAGCCAACCCACACTGGATTAGATCCCAAATCACAGCAGGTGCTCTGCACATACTGTCCTGCCACAGTTCTCCCAGCAGGAGCAAGACTTCCCAGTACAATATCTTCTTGTCAGGCTTCTCGTCCCTCTGGGAACTGGAAGAACAGATTTAAGCCATTTTTGCATTGAAGTAGGCCACTAATTAAAAATGTGTGACCCCAGTGTGACTATGAGAACAGCAAGAACAGTGCCAAGGTTTTATAATTTGCGCAGCAACTCCCTGCAGTGAATCACGGCAGCATGATGCTGCTGCAAAGCTGTGATGGAATTGGGGTAGTCTTCACATCCAGATGCAAACAGCTACCAGTGTTTTTTTTAAGAAGCATGATAGAACAAGAGGAAATGGCCTCAAGTTGGGCCAGGGGAAGTTTAGGTTGGTTATTAAAAGCAATTTCTTCCCTAAAAGGTTTGTCAAGCCCTGGAACAGGCTGCCCAGGGCAGTGGTGGAGTCAGCATCCTTGGACAGATTTAAAAGACAGGTAGATGTGGTGCTGAGGGATATGGTTCAGTGGTGACCTGGCAGTGCTGGGTTAGCAGTGTGTCTTGGTGATCTTAAAGGTGTCTCCCAAACAAAATGCTTCAGTGAGTCTTCTCATGGTCCATCTGGACCTAGCTGACATGAGTCCTGATTGAAGTGACTACCAGTAGGGCTCTACCCACACACACAGAGCTCGGGTGCTGCTCACATGAAGACGGACACTGTGTGTGTTCCCACAGGGCTCAGCTGTCAACCAGCAACCTTCCAGGCTCAGCCTGCAGAGGTAACAGAATCACTGCCAAGCCTCAGCTCTTACTTATATTCAAGGCCAGGCTGGATGGGACTTTGAGCAACCTGGTGTAGTGGAAGGTGTCCTTGCTCATGGCAGGTGATTAAGGTTTCTTCCAACCCAAGCCATTCTGTCTAAAAAAGGCTCTGCTGCTTCAGAAACCAGGATCTTCAACTCCCACCACCATTTCTTTGGGAATACAAACTCGTTGTAAAGAGCTATTTACAGTCTTGTCTCGTAAAGCAAGGGACTGGGGCTCGACCTTCTTGTGGCAGCCAGAGTACACACGTGAATCTCTTGGCAGATGCAGATCAAGCCTTAGTTTACACAGGTGGAGCCCAACTCTGATGAGCTTTTCATGGCAAAGCTTTCCTCCCTGCTATCTCCAGCCTCCTCCTGTGAAAGCAAGCCTTGGGTGTCTGCAGGCAAACGGAAGAGAAAAGCAGGACTCATCTAGGAAATGCTTGTAGGGAATGCTGGAAAAGAGGGGGAAAAAAGAAAAATGCCATCAGAGTTCTGTTCCCTGAGCAGCTCCTCACAGGCTGGCATTCCCACACGTAAATGAGAGCTGTCCTGCTGCTGCCAAGCTCTGCCAAGCTCAGCACTGCAGAGTGCACCCAGGAAAAGCCATTCCCCTCTCGTTCTTGATTTTAGTGGACGTTTGTATTACTCTGGTAAAAGCAGCTAAGAAGTGGCTGTACTTGTGGCAGCAGCAGTGCAGGAGTCCAGCCCACACAGTGTCAGTGGGGGAAAAGTTCTCTGATGGGTGAACACCAACAAACCCATTTCACAGGTGGTGTGAAGACAGAGCAAGCAAGATGGAGAGTTACATGGCTGAGGAACTGCTGCTGCTTACTGGGAGGGTGCACAGATGGAGGAGAACAGGTAATGCACCCTGCTAAGGCTGCCCGATTCATCCCAGACTTTGATCATCTTGACTTGACCTAAGCCTTGTTAGGAGGAGAGCATTAAAGCATTAAATCGTATCTTCCCTGAGAAGGCAGGGGATAGTGGGGGGATGCCAGTGTTCAGACAGCCTTAGAACAAGGACACTCATTCAAACAATGTGCACCAGTCTTGAGTTTCATGGCCAGTTACCATCGCCCCCACCTCCGGTTTGCAGCTTTACCGCTGTGTGATTGGTGTTTGTAATGATGGCAGCTCAAGTGCTGATTTGTGCAGGGACTCATGCAGAATACATCCAGTGGAGCGTGCAAAGCTGGCCCAGGAGAGTCAGCTCATCCCCAGATGAACAGGCCTTAGATGCTTGCATTCCTCCCCAGTCGTATCAGCCCAAAGTGCCACACGGATCTGGAAGGCCCTTGCCCATGTGGGGGTGACTGCTGAACCTCTTCGTGGCGGCCATTTGGTGATGGGATGTGCCTGCTTGTTCCCCCAAAGCCTTCATGACCTGATGGGAATTACTGAGAAGCTATTAGCCATCAGAGCTCTTCAGCACCCAGGAGTTAGCCAGAGTGTGTGTGAACTGGGGAACTAAATTACTGAAACCCTCGAGATCTTGTTAACTGCACCGTAAGCCATGTGTACTCTGCCAGTTGGTACTTTCCAAGCCTGCATGGCTGTTCAGCATCACAATTCTTCCTGTCTATGACTACAAGAGGGAAACTGATTCTTAAGTTTTATTTATTTTTTGCATTATGTGGCTGCAGGTGACAATACCTTGACAAGGAAGGTTTATGCTGCAATGTCAATATTACCTCAGAAGATTATACAGTCTCAGAAGACAATGTGCAAGAAATTGTTTTTGAAAGATGTAAAAGCCACTGCTCACACCAGCAGAAACCACTAGTTTCATCTTTGTACAGAGACCATCCATGTCACTGGGCATGTAATTGAGAGTGAGAAATAGATAAAGATTCTGTCCAGTGGCAGTTGCAGTTACAGAGACCAACAGAGAAATCATTTGCTGCTCTGCCAGCCGAGAGGTTATGGGGATGATGTGTGGTTTCAGCGATCTCAGGGCATTAACAGTACTACTCCTCTCAGCACACTAGATTGAAAAGTATTGATGAGAGAATCCAGATCAGAGAACAGCACCTTGCTACAGCATTTGGCTGCCTCTATCCATTTACTGCTACATTAATCTTCCCTTGATCTATTCAATTCCATCTTCTCAGACATTTATTCTGGGGACATGTAGGAAATTAGCTGACCCTGTATCTCACATCACTTGGCACCCTAATTCCAACACCCTGAATCCAAAAGCATAGGAAACATGTCCCTTGGTGATGCAAGATATGAGCTTCTCACCAATGTCTGAGTGAGATCATTTTCTTTTCCTCTCATGGTATTGGTATCTGGGATCTTTACTAGAACTGAAAGCATTTCCATTTGCCAGGTTACAGAACCACACCACAGCCTCTATTATCTTCATAGTGAAAGTGATCCTGCATAGATTGACCTCTTCAAAGCAGGCGAGTGCATGGTAAAGAGTACACCTGCTTGAATCTGTCCTGTCCTATGTTTACTCACATGAAAACCTGAGCAGGAGATCCAAAAGCACCTTTGCAAACAGCTGCTTTTCCCATTAAGAACATAAATGAGACTGAGCTTTCTGAAGTCTGGCACTGCATGCCCACAGCTACTGCCTGCTCTCTACTCGGTGAGCATCTGCCTCAAAGGCCTCCAAACTGCCACCAGTTCTTCACAAACACCAGACCAAAGGAGCCCTGCCAACACCACTTGCCATGTTCAGAGCAACAGATGATCCTGGAGGAGTCATGGCTGCGATGCAAGGCATGTGCACAGCAAGGATCCCCTGCTCTGGCACGGTATCTCTACTAGGAAATTAAGCTTCTGTCATTTCAGAATTGTAGTTGTGATAGTAGTTCTTAGGCTCTTGAAAGGCTTTGTTCTGCTTAGCCCTTTGTGCCCCTCAAAATGTGCAGAGCAGCAAATGAGTTATTTGCCTGGCTGAGAAGATGAGTTATGGCTATGTGTGGTCCCAGCAGGACTCAGAGACATTCCTTTCTGTATGGCCTTGGGGAAGGTTTTATCACATCCCTCTCTGGAGGAATAGAAACTCCCCTTCTGTCCTGAAAATTGCTCTAGTTGTGCCAATGTTACGGACAAAAAATAAAGAGAAATGCCCTAATGACCATCGTCCAACAATCATACTGTGGTGACTTTGAAGGTGCCAGAGCTACCAATGGCAGTGGCCCCAAGTGCTGAGTTGCAACCCCCTCTAACCAGAGGTGTACCTGGAAAGGGGTGGAGGTGCACAGCATTTAGGGAGCAGCACTCGTGCCCAGCTGCGGTGCTGGGCTGGGCAGTGACCATGCTTACCTGGCTGTGCAGTAGCTTCTTCACCTTCCTTTGTGCTCTCTGATTTGCATTCCCCAGAAGCAGCCACAGTTTAGGACTTAGGAAATAATCTGCATGTCCTGGAGAGAATCATGCTTCCTGCTTCGGCTCAGTGTCTCCCCTGCCATCAACATTTTCTTTTATGCATTTCTCTGCAATCCATCATGATGGAGACAGCGGCATGGGTAATAAATCTTCGTGCTTGATAAACTGAGGGACACTTCCTGATAAAAACAAGGGACAATGCTTGTGTCTAAGTCTCTAGGAAGGATATGAGAGCATAAGGGGGAGATACCTGAGCAGCATCTCATTTATTCTCACATACAGAAACTAGGTCTGCAAACCAAACTGTCGCAGCCAATTCAAAGTTGAACGAATGAGCGCCACAATCTATTGAGTCCAGCCAGCTCAATTTGCCTCATCCAGGCTTATCACCTCTCCAGTCAGTGCTGTATGAGATTTTCCTTATTCCAGTTAGGAAAGAAAACAAAATTACTTCTCACCAGTGTGATATTTGGTTAATGGACGTCTAGAAGCCCCTGGCTGTGGTGCCTCCTGATTTCACACAGCGTTTTTTGTGTGACACTCTGTGCCAGAAGCAATGGATCTAAGCTGGTAAAATACAATTCAAAAAGGAAATGCAATGAGACATATTTAAAAATCATTAAACTAGGAAACAGAAACATCACATGGCCTGAATCATTTCCAAGCATTCCCATGCACACTTACATTTACCCTCAGGAGCCAAGGTGCAGGTTGTTACCAGCTGAAAGAAAAGCAGAGGAATATCGATGCTACATCACAGCTGGAGGGGTTTATACTGAGATCATTTTGGCTTGCAGACCTCTGCCAGCAGCAAGATTTTCAGCAGATTTCAGCACTGGAACTAGACAGACTCTTCTCAGAAGTGCCCAGGAAAAGGGGCAATGGACACAAGCTGGACCACAGGAGGGTCTGCCTGAACATAAGGCAAAATTCTTCACTTTGAGGGTAGCAGAGCACTGGAGCAGACTGCCCAGGGAGGTTGTGGAGTCTTCTCTGAAGACATTGCAAACCCACCTGGACATTATGATCCTGAGCAACCTGCTCTAGATGACCCTACTTTAGCAGGGGGGTTGGACTGGATGATCTTCAGAGGTCCTTTCCAATCCCCAGCGACTCTATGATGCTGAGAAAGTTCTGAGGCAAGGATATCCAAAACCACCCCCATTTTGTCACAATTCACTGCATTGTTGTAAGAGGCTGAGGTGAGATTTCAAGCATATTCTTGTGAACTGAAATTAGAGGTTAGTCCTTGTGAAGAGTGGTGATGGAATGGTGAATAAGCGCTGATTGTTGTTACCTCTAACAGTTACATTCTAAAGGACAGTTATTGCAGATGAATAATGCATCAGCTCAAATCACTTCTCGAGGCACTGGAAGCCCTTAGCTGGGGTGCATGGCACAGGCATATTGCTTGGATTGCCTTCAGAGTGTTCTGCTTTATTGTTCTGAAACACTGCATAACAATTTCCCTTAAAACAGAAGTTTGTATAAATCATCCCTGCCAGCAGCAGCCACCAGGCACAGGAGCCCAGCTCTTGCCAGCAGCTGCAGCCCAGGCTGAGCACTGCTAACTGCCACCAGCAGGAAACAGAATGTGATCTGTCATTCACAGAAATCCTGCTCCTGCAGCACCACGAAGGCTGCTACATGCCCTCTGCTCGTTGACCACGGCTGACTGTGCAAACCTGCCCTCTGAGAAACACACAAAACAGCATCACGAGAGCTCCGAGGATCACAACACTCTCTGGTCCTTGCACCCAGTTTTGGCTCCCTTTGCAGTCTAAACTTCAATGGAGTCACCTACTGTGAGGGTGGCGAGACACTGAAAGACAGAATTTGTGTGTGACTCCTGTCTAGAAGTGTTCAAGGCCAGGCTGAGCAACCTGTTCTAGTGCAGGTTGTCCCTGCTCTGGCAGCAGGGTTGGACTAGATGATCTCTGAGGTTCCTTCCAATCCCAGCCATTGTCTGACTCTGTGAAATCATTTTGGAGGATGTCCCTTAAAAACACCATACCAACCCCAAAGCTTTGTTTTTCCTGTGCTCTCCTTCCCATATCTTGCCTCAGAAGGGGACATGGTGCTGAAACCTGCATACCGTGCCAAGTATTGGTAAACTGGGCATCCCCCAGTCTTCCTCCATGCGTCTTCCTCCATGCCAACTGCTGCTGAGCAGACAACACCTAGTGAGAAGGTTTTGGAAATGGGAACTTTCTGGCTCTGCTTCACTTTTATTAGGAAACTCTGGGCAGATAACTATTAAAAAATAATGAAAGGTAATAAATTCAGCCCATAATATTGAGTCCAATGGAGTCAAAGTTAACACCACTCTGAGTGCTGAGTGTCTTGGCACACTCATTAAATGCAGTCATTAGCCACTTATGGGGTTTCTGTTCTTCCCCCATCCCCTGTGTGTGAAGAGGGCAGGGGACTCTGAAGCTCTGCCCCATTAAACATGGAACTCACCAGTGTATGGTGAGCAAGGCAGTGAACTTGGCTTATGGGCAAGAACCATCCAGCCTGCAAAGGGGCACACAGTGGAAGACCCAGTATGCCATCATGAAACCAGAGAGTGCAGAAATAAACCAGTGGCAGTGTGCCAGGCTGTCCCTGGAGGGGACCTAGCCCCAGGTGCCTTCAGGCAGGAAGGGCAACTCAAAGCATCATTTTGTTCCAGTTTTAAACTCCTGATCATAGCAGTGCTTCTCTCGACCACTTCTACATTCCTTGCCCAGTGTTTTTAGTTTAGGGACAGCTTTTTCATGGCTTACAGCAGAAGCATTACTGGTGGATGCTGCAGCTTAGGCCTCTGCGCTCTTGGAACCATGCCAGCCCCAAAGCTTCCCATCCGACTCAGCATCACTGAAAACCTCAGTGTCAAGACCCCAGCAAGGACCAGGTGGGAATTCAAGCAAAGTGGGAGTGCGAGAGCCGCACTGGGGGGAGCAGGGTGCTGGAAAACGAGCCCCAGAGCAGGGCTGTGTAACCACCATCACTGACACAGCAGTACAGAGGTCGGGTTTACTGAGGCTGAGAGAGAGAGATCGCACTTTGAACTACCTCCTGTGGCTGCAGAGGGTTTTACAGCTACGATGGCATCAGCGGCTGAAGCTGGAGCGTGTGCCACTTCCTCTAGGCGCAGACGATGCATGGGCACGGGACTGGGAGCTGTTGACTATCAAGAGCAGAGAACCAGGTAGGAGTATGTGGTCTTCTCCAAGACATAATGCTCCAAAGGAGTTCCCATGCCTCTTTCCGCCTCACTCTTAGCGCTTTGTATCGGTTCAATCAGCCTGCAGTTTTAATTGCTCACATTCCTGCTGGCCAGGCACATAGAGTGAGCGGTAGTAACCCAAACACTGGAACAAACCATGAGCACAAGCACAAGTACATGGCTACACCGTATCCCACTTAGCATAGCATACACTTCATCTAGCTTTAGGCAATGTAATGCTGCTTACCTACTCTAAGAGTTGATGGAGAAAACTGGAAGCACCCAGGAGACAAACCACTCCACACACAGGGTGACTCTTCCCTTGAGATGTCCAAAACGAGATCAAAAGACCACCAGGGAAAAAGAAGATGTCTCACAAATGTACTGAAAAGGTAAATCACTTCTGGAAAAGATGAAAAATTTGGGGTAAAACAAGGAAAATATCAGCAAGAGGCAGCAAGCAGAAACTTGTGGGACTACTCCTGCCAACTGGCATCCACCAGCCCAGTTCTGTTGCCAGTTTGGTACCAGTGGAAGGCAACAGCTTTCAGCACAGTTTCTTCAGCCTAACACAGAGGTAGCTAAATCCTACATGAAACACATTCCTCATGCACAGGCCCACGCTTCTTTAAGCATGAGGTAGGCTGCATCTCTTTATGTAATGAGGAATGCAGCCTATCCTAACAGATCTTCACAAGCTTTTCTTTTTCCCTTAGAGAAGAAGGGAACTTCAGAATTTCAAGTCCTATGAATGCCCTCCTAAAGTGCTACCCTCTGTAGCTTATTCATCAGCAAACATGGGCGATGCGATCTGTGCTGGCATCCCTGTTACAAATAGATGTAAAGCCAGGCAGCACTGAAAGCAGTTCCACAACTGTTTCAGCAGAACGATTTCTTTGTAAATAAAGAAAATGTTCTGTCAAAACAGCTGTGAAAGTGATTTTATGGAGTCACTGGGCAGAAATACCATGTCACTTCTCCTTTAATGATTGTGCAGTTCTGCAGATTTCAGCAATAAATGAGATGTGGCAGCCAGATCTTTGTGGGGTCTTACAAGCTGCTGTGTAATTACACTTGCAGAGATCTGTGGAGCCTGTGCTGTGGACCACTTTTGTCTTTGTTTCAGTACACTGCTTTCTGAAAGCTCAAAGGCACCCCCTCCTTCGCCAGCATGCCTGGCAGCCTCTTTGCATCCCTTGCAGTAGAGGCTATCAGGGAGCAGCCTCTTCCTTAAAACACTTTACTTTTGCTGGTTTCCTTATCACTCCTTTCCCTAGAGGGTATCTCCAGCCTTTTAAATTCAAAATAACATCATCACACCAGGTGTGGAGAAAGCAGAGCTGGCTTCAACAGTGACTTTAATGTAACCTTTCCTTCTGTTTGTGACAACAATAGCTTCCTTATAAGCTCTGCATGGGAGGGACCAGGAATCAGGAATCCGACTGCCATGGTAGTTGAATTTACTCTGTCACTCATAGTTCAAAGCAAGCAGAAGCTGAGGCTGCCAATATCAAAGATCCTAGTGGCTCCAAATAAAGCTTTTGGTGGCAGGATCTCATGGCTTCAGTTTTCTCTGGCTAGAACAGGCTCAACAGAGGCTTGCTGCCCCCAAAGCAAGATGAAACCCCCTTGGTGTTGGCAGTGATATTTGGTAGGGCACATGGGGGAAGTTGGGAGAAACAGGCTCATCTAGAATGATTGGAGGTGTAAGCAGCCTCGAAGATGACCTGTTCAGTACTCCCTGCATGGGCAAGGACACATCTGTTAGACCATCCTGAGGCTCAAAGCCTTCTCCAGCTTGGCCTCAAAGTCTGTGAGGTTTTGCTGGGAAGCTCCCAAGGAGAGTGGGTGGCAGGTGAAGACCTCCCTGTGGGTTTTGGGTATGGCAGGATCAAGCCTGGGCACTGCAGCCAAGGCACATGCACACACAGGGGAGGTGTGCCACCACAGCCCCTTGGAGCACACACAGGGGAGGTGTGCCACCACAGCCCCTTGGAGCACACACAGGGGAGGTGTGCCACCACAGCCCCTTGGAGCACACACAGGGGAGGTGTGCCACCACAGCCCCTTGGAGCACACACAGGGGAACTGTGCCACCACAGCCCCTTGGAGCACACACAGGGGAGGTGTGCCACCACAGCCCCTTGGAGCACACAGAGGAGAGGTGTGCCACCACAGCCCCTTGGAGCACACACAGGGGGTGTGTGCCACCACAGCCCCTTGGAGCAAAGCCTCACTTACTGCTCCTTACCCTGCTGCAGACCTGTGAAGTGAGGTGGTTCAGCTCTGCTGTGCTTTCACAACCTGCTTGTAAAATGGTAGTAGCACTCCCTCTGAGGGATAGGATGAGGATGAAGGCATTAAGGAAGAGTCCAACCAGTCTCCTAGAGCTCACAATCTCACCATGACTGCTAAGCTACCACCATTAAACCACATCCCTCAACACCACATCCATGCATGTTTAAAATTGGAGCCGGCTGCCCAGGGAGGTGCTGGAGTCACCATCCCTGATGGTGTTCAGAAAATGTGTGGATATGGCACTTTAGGACATGGTTTAGTGAGCATGGTGGTGTTGGGCTGACAGCTGGACTTCATGATCTTAAAGGCCTTTTCCAACCTCAAGAGTTCTATGATACTGATGGGTTTTTATCTGCAGCAAGCAGCACTACACCCCCAGCCCCTAGGACTGGTTGCACTCTTCACTCAGTGCAGTTGTGCTGCCTCATCAAAGCAGTGCAGTTTAGTTTCCAGCACTAAAACTCAGCACTTGCAAGGTCAAATGTATTTCTGCAGCCAGCTTTGCTATTCCTGACAACATCACAGCTAATAAATGCTTTCTCCTGTCTCCCTATCAGTGAATCCTCACTGCATTTAACCCAAAGCACACCCATAAAACCAGGGCCGAGCCTCGAATCCAATTCTACGTCATAAGCTCAACCATCAAGAGTCAAATGCCAACTGTAAAACTTGCTGAGCTCCAGACACTAGAAGGCTGCAATATGCAATAATCCAACTGCTCGTTGCAGTCAGTAACAAAAAGATGAGCAGATGAGGGGTTTTTATCAGCTGCACCACAAGTCCTCATGCTGGGCTTCTTCTCTTCATTGGCAGAGGGCAGAGCCTTGCTGCAGGAGCAGCGCAATAGAAGATGTCACTGAGAGGGAAACTCAGGGCAGAAAATCAGGAGAAAAAAAAAATATTATTCCTCCTCCTTCATTGCTCCTTTGCTCATTAAAGCACAGTGTCCTGAGCCACTGCTGCCTGATCAGGGCTCTCTTTGGCAGGACAGCATAGGATCCCTGGCGATTTGCAGCAGATGTGGATTAAATCATGGCGGCTTGTCAGCAGCACCTCAGCTCACTGGCATCAAGCAATGCTCTGGCAAACCAGTGTGAAATATGCTAGAAGGAGAGGAAACGGCCTCAAGTTGCATGAGGAGAGGGTTAGGTTGCACATTAAAAATCCTTTGTTGCAAGCATGGTCAGGGATTGGAACAGGCTGCCCAGGGAGCTGGTGGAGTCACAGTCCCTGGGGAGTGCTCAAAAACCATGTAGACATTGCATTGCACTGGGGATGTGGTTTAGTGGGCACGGTGGTGTGGGGCTGATGGGTGAACTTGATGAACTTGAAGGGCTTCTCCAACCTTTTGATTCTATAATTTTGTGATTCTATGACTAGCAGCCAAGATTTTGGCTTGTTTTCCATTTCTTCCTTGTGTGTGGCAGGGGAGTGAAAGTTGCTTAATTTGAAATGCTTTATGCCAATATCTTGATACATTTCCTTCAGGCTGGTTTGCTGGTGCTCTACAATTTTCCTCCTTGCACTCTAACTTCGTTATGGTCATTTAACTGTCATTAATATCCAGCCCCCAGCTCTAACTTGAAGCTGAATCCTTTGGTATTTGTGGAGACTCACCTACATCACCCTGCCTCTCAAGAACCAAGTATTTATATCCCTAATGCAGCCTCCTGTATCGCTGCTTCTTCCATGGGGATACCAATTTGGTCCATATGCTGTTCCCTATCCCCAGCATATTTGAATGTACTTTGGCATCTTTTTGCCATGTCCTGTTTGGACATGAGAGACTGTGCATGTCTTGGCTGGCAATCAGCAGTCCTTTGAGGTGCAGAGAGGAGCTGGAAAGGTGTCATTTCCCCACGGAAATGCACAGAACCACAGAGTGGTGAGGGCTAGAAGGGACCTCTGGAGGTCACCCAGTCCAACCCCCCTGCTAAAGCAGGGCACCCACAGCAGCATGCCCAGGATCACCATGGCCAGGCATGTCTGGAATCTCTCTGGGCAGCCTGCTCCAGGGCTCTAGTACCCTCAAAGGAATGAAGCAAGGTCACTCATAACCATGATTCAGAAGGGGAACACTGAGCAGGAGGCAAGCTGAGGTGGAATCTAGACATGGAGTGAAAATAAACACCGGAAGCACTCAGTGACCATTCAAAGCAGCCTGGCCGTTGCTCTCTACAGCTCCCTGCAGGGAGACTGAAGTGAGGCAGGGGTCGGTCTCTTCTGAGAGACAAGCAATGGGAAGAGCCTCAAGTTGCACCAGGGGTAGTTTAGACTGGGTATTAGGAAAACTTTCTTCACTGAAGGGGGTTTCAAGCCCTGGAACAGGCTACCCAGGGTTGTGCTGGAGACACCAGCCCTGAAGGTGTAGATGTGGTGCTGAGGGTTATGGGTTAGTGGTAACCTAGCAGTGCTGGATTAATGGCTGGACTCAATTTTAAAGGTCTTTTCCAACCTACATGACTCTATGATTGTACCGTGAGGAGGAATTGCATGTTTTGAAGACTGAAGTTCAAATAGCCAATTTTGAGTCTTGCTCTTGCTGTGCCAACAGCACTCCACCATGTGCTGGAGACACCAGTGGCACAAGCACATCAGGTAGAGACAGCATCGAGGAATTTATCTCAGTTGCATCTCACCGAATTGTCAAAAAATGAGGCCCCTTGGCATTGCTGTCACCACAGAGCCCTGGGCTGGTTGAAGGTTTAGAGGAGTGGTGGTCCCATGGCTGCATAGACCACAATGATGGAACCCCATCTCAGAGATCCCCTGCAGCCTGGGGATGGGGAAAACAGGTGGGCAACAAAATGCTGTCAGTGGGGAACAGGAAATTGCCAAGCACACAAAGGAAGTGCAACGTGTGTAAAAAGGGCAGGAATTCAGTGTCGGGTTTGCTCTTCATTTGGACATCTTTTGGCACTCTTTTGTAACACCAGATAATTAATTAGTATCAGAAGAGCCCCCTCGGTGCAGGAGAACAACACACAGGCAAGCTGGGACAGGTTGGGGACCCACAGCAGAGGGTGCAGCCACAGCCCATCCTCAGTCTGGGAGGGTGCTGGGTGAGTAATCTGTGTACACCCAGGGAAAGGTCATTTTGAGGGAGGATGTGCATAGGGAAAATGGTTTACAAATAGAACTAAATAAACCTTACGAATCATTGGAGGTGATGCAAACCAGCTGGGGACAGATGAATCTGGGCAAAAAACAGCCTTTCCTGCAGTCCTCCTTGTCATCCTGCCCCAGCACTATGATTGCACACACCCCCAGCTCAGCAGTGAAAGCTCTCTTGGCTTTTATCAGGCTCCACTCAAGGACACATTTTTTCCTATGCTTAAGAAAAAGGCTTGCTTCAAAACTGCAACCTTGTGCTGAGTTAAACTTTGTATAAAACAAACAACTTTAATAGTATTTGAATCATAGAATCAGAGAATGGGTTGGGTTGGAAAGGAACCTTCAAGAGCATCTGGATCCAGCTCCTCTGCCACGGAACCGAGGTGACTGAAAAGAGCAGAACTGAGAGCCAGGGAGAGCGTCGGGCGGTAAGGGAAGAGCCACTCTGATGCACTGCTTCAGAGTCCCTTTGCTGGGCTCAACCAAACAGAATCCAGCGGTTCATTGCTTAACGAAATGTCGCCAGGCAGCATCACACAGATTCAGTTCCTAAGCTAATGAACCAGCCTGGAATATTCCTCCGCTTGCTGCATTCCACACAAATGCCAAGCGGAATGGAAAGCACAGAAATGTGTTCCCCTTGCCTGCCAAGAAAACACAGCTTGGTGGGTCTGAAAGTAGGAAATGCAACAACAGGCACCTCCACTTGGTATTTTGGGATTTGCCGGGCAGAACTGCACTGTCCCTGCTGCCTCCAGAGTAAAACCATTGACTCACCTCTCAAAGTATAGGATTTTAGGACCGTTTTGGTTGGAAGAGGTCTTTAAGAGTATGAAGTCCAACTGTTAACCCAAGACTGCCAAGTACACCACAGACCCATGTCCCTCAGCACCACACCCATGCAGGTTTTTAGTCCCTCCAGGGATGGTGACCCCACCACTGCCCTGGGCAGCCTGTTCCACACCTCGACAACCGTTTCAGGGAAGATTTTTTTTTTCCTAAGGTCCAACCTATACCTCTCCTGGCAAAACTTGATGCAGTTTTCTTCTTGTCCTATTACTAATCCCCTAGAAGACATCCAGGCACGGGAAACACACCTAAAGCTTCCCAGATGTCCTCAAGGCTGTCTGAGATGCCCTGCAGGTGAACAGTAAACAGGGAGATCAGCAAGTGCGGATGATGGAGTGGGCCATCAGAGGGGGTGGCTTTCATGTCTGCTGCAGGACTGAAAGTGATGAGCCAGACAGAAAAAGGAAGCTGGATGCTTGGTCCCAAACCAATGCTGATTTATGGGACCTAAACACAGTTGTTAAACAGGAACATTATCTGATGAAGGTTTTACAGGCCAAGATTTTATAAGTAAGAGAATACTTCAGGTATTAAAAATGCAAGGCATGTGTTTTGGCGTGGAGAATGAGATGAGTCATGGTTTTGGAGAGTGGCTGACTGATATATGTGGACACTAAATGCATGATGTTTGATGATGGCTCCTCTCCTCGGGTAATTGTGGGTGTAATTAGGCAGGTCTTTCAGGTGACAAAGTTATAATGAATGAAATTTTCACTTAAAGAGGCTTAAATAACATAATGAACAAGGCACAGGAAGAGTTGTGGGAAGGAAAGAAAAAACATCCTGGGAAAGTCCAGTTGTCCTGGAGAGAGAGTAAATAGAAGTGAACAGGAGAATGTCTACAGATTTCATAGAACCACAGAATGGCAGGAGTTGGGAGGGATCTGTAAAAGTCACTGAGTCCAACCCCCTGCCAGAGCAGGCTCACCTAAAGCAGATTACACAGGAACACATCCAGGTGAGTCTTGACAGCCTCCAGAGATGGAGGCTGCACTACCTCTCTGGGCAGCCTGCTCCAGTGCTCTGCCACCCTCTAAGTAAAGTTCCTTCTGATGTTCAAGAAGGAGGGTGGCAGAGCACTGGAGCAGGCTGCCAAGAGATGTGGAACTTCCTATGGTCAAGTTTATTCCCATCACCCCTCATCCTGTCTCTGAGGACCACTGGGAAGAGTCTGGCCCCATCTTCCTTACACCCACACCTTAGGTATTCGTAAGCATGAATGAGACCCCCCCAAGCTCCTCTCCTCCATGACAACCAGCCTCAGCCTTGTGTGGTTCTGTGCCTGGGAAGCAGCAGCTGTTGGGGGGGCTCAGCCATACTGCTGTGATGGCATTGCCCCTTCACCCGACTACATCTTATTTCTTACAGGAAACAAAACCTCTGGCCAGGGCATGGGTGCCATCCAAGGACAGGGGGCAGCTTGCTTGGCGTGTCCTGGCTCCCCAAAGAGGGAATGCACCACCATCACCTTCACATCTTCTGGGATTGCCGGGGAGATATCAGCATGATCCACACTCCCTGAATTAGAGCTGTGCTGAAAGCCAAAGTACTCATGAAGGCTAGAGCTGGCCTCAAGAGCTCTTCAGGGGCTTTCCTTATCTGAAGTCTCCCAATTCAGCCTGCCTTAAGAAAGTCATGATTTGATAGCAATAATCAGCAAGGTCACTTAGCAGCAGAGAGACCGTGTACCCCTCAGTGCCCCCATTGATGTGCACTGCTCTGCCTTTTCTTTCAGAAAGGTGCCACATTTCAGCCTCTCAGGAATTGCTTCCAGTGTTTCTCTTTGTGTCCTGAACACAGGAACAAGCCTGTACCTCCTCCGGTCATCAAAACTGCAAGCAATGAAAGCAACAGAAGACTGTGATAAGCTCTGGGGGAAACCACATTTCACTTCTAATATCTGCTCCCACTCCTTCGGGTGTCACACCAGTGTTTGTGGGACAGCCTTCACTTAGCCCAGTGGACACCAGAGAGCTCAGCCTCTGAAACAGCCTGGGCTGTGGTCAGGGGTCCTTTATGAAAGGTGTGAGTGGACAAAGATGGATCAGGAAAGGTTTGACTAACGAGTGTGAACATCCATCCTGCCACGAACCACAGAGATCATCAGGGCCATGAAGCTTCCAGGGGGCTAGAGTCCCTTCCCTGTGATGACAGGCTGGGAGAGGTGGGCTTGTTCAGCTTGAAGAAGTGAAGGTTCCAGAGAGAACTTATTGCAGCCATCCACCGTTTGAAGGGACTGATAAGAGAGATGGACCAGATAGCCCAGGGAAGACCCAGATGTCCCATCACTGTGGGTGTTCAAGGCCAGGTGGGATGGGCAGCCTGGTCTAGTGGAAGATGACACTTGCTTACACCAGGGGGGTTGGAACTGGATGATCTTTGAGATCCCTTCCAACCCAAAGCATTCTGTGACTGTGCATGACTCAGTAAGCCAGAAATCTTCCCAGGAGGAGGGACCAGGGGAAGCTGCATGTTTTTATCACTGCAGCAGCTGTAAAGCAGTCTTCATCATGCTGGAGGTTGTGGTGAGGACCTCCTGGCTCAGGGCTTGGAGCAGCAGGAACACACTACAGTCAGGGGACAGCACTGACCTCATGCATTAGGCATTCTGTAATAACACATCCAGACAGGCCTCCAGAGGAGGTGTCAGGAGGCTTCAGCAGTCAGATGGCTTCCCATCAACAGGGCTACAAACCCCAAGCAGAGATTCAATGTTCATAGTGTGAGCAGAGATCCTAAAACAGCTCCCTGCTGAGAAGGTGTGAAGTGGAGAGAGGTGACTGGACAGGGGGAAGAGCTGCAAACAGCAGCTGGAGTCAGCTGTGGAGCGTGACCCACTGATGAGTTGGGCATTACAGATGATGGACAGAGCCTGATCTCTGGAGCACAAGGACAAGGATTTCACTCAGATAGGATGGCTAACCAAGGGTTAAGATATTGTGCCAAGAAATGAGACATCATGTGCTCAGCCTCAAGTGATATGTAGGAAAGCATCTCATAGCAAAATCTTGCCTGTTCTCATCACTGAGGAGGCTGTGCCTTGAATACTGCCTTCGGTATCAGGGCCTCAGTGCAAGGACATGGAGGGGGTGGAGCAGGTCCAGAGAAGGGCAACAGAGCTGGGGAAGGGTCTGGAGAACAGGGCTGGTGAAGAGTTGCTGAGGAGAGTGGTGAAGAGGAGACTGAGGGGAAACCCTCTCTACAGCTTCCTGAAAGGATGAGGTGAGGACTGGTTCCTGCTCCCAAGTACAAGTGACAGAACCAAAGGAAATGGCCTCAGGTTGCCCCAGGGCAGGTTTAGGCTGGACATTAGGAAAAACGTTTTCCCCAAAAGGGTCGTGAAGCCCTGGAACAGGCTGCCCAGGGAAGTGGTGGAGTCACGATCCCTGGAGAGATTTAAAAGCTGTGATGCAGAGGGAGATGGCTTGGAGGTGCAGTTGGCAGAGCTGGGTTGGTAGCTGCACTTGATCATCTTAGAGGTCCAACGATTGTAAGAGATAGGGGTTGGAAGGGACTTCTGGAGGTCATCTGGTCCACCCTACCCACCCCTGCCTGGGGCAATGCTGACAAGACTCCCTGGCTCATATGAGGCTGTGATTAGCAGGTGTGATGGAGTTGTCAGGGAAAGACCCATTTGAGTCCCTTCTGTAGCAGACTGAGGCTACATGTGGGCAAGGGGAAAGCAGCTGGCACCCTATGTCCTCACCTTGGCAGCTGCCATCAAAACCAAGCTCTGGAAACAAGACCTGTGTGACACTGTGGTAGGATCAGGTGCAAATAAATCTGTTGGCAGCTCCCAGAGGCTTCCTGGCTAAATGGGATGCAGCATTTAGCAAAGGTTTGTCCTGGATGTGGTTTAGGTTACTGCTGTCATGGCCCTCCAGGGAAGACTAAGCTTGACAGAGCCAGGACAGGCAGTGGGTAGAAGAATGTCAGGAATAAAATCCAGCAAGATCTTGGGAAACTAGAGCAAGAGGCAACAGCAGGATCAAGTGACTGGAGTAACTGCCTGCCTTGACAGGCCATGGAAACCCACCCATGAGCAGTTATCACCTACCTGGTTGGACTCAATAATCTTAAAGGTCTCTCCCAACCCATGCCCTGTGATTCTGTGAACACAGGTTGCCAGCTCTGTGTCTAAATCAGGAGAGAGGTCTTCTTGAACGTGTGCTCCTGCTGTGTGTAAGCCCCAGGAAATCTCCACTGAAAGTTTGCAGACAGTTTTGGGAGCATAGCAAGGGGAGAGGAGCAGCAGAGCACCAGAAGCAGAGCAGGTCTGAAGACACAACATTGGCAGAAGCAGTTCAACATTTGGATTGTTTAGCGTCAGGGGAAGAGTGAGGGGGCATGTGCTAATCTAAGAGGAGAATAAAGTGTTCTTCAAGGCCTTGGGTGATAAAAGCAAGGAATCAAGGCAGGAGATGATGGCCCATACCCATCCTGGGCAGAGTAGAATTTCCTGAGGCTTCCAGGTTTGGTGACAGAGCATTAGCCTGGAAAACATGTCTGAAAGGAGCTGTGTGCCCTGCAGGGCAAGGGAGGGGATTCTGCCCCTTGGCTCTGCTCTCCTCAGACCCCAGCTGCAGTCCTGGGTGCAGTTCTGGAGCCCCCAGCACAGGAAGGACATGGAACTGTTGGAGCCAGTCCAGAGGTGGCCACCAAGATGCTGAGAGGGCTGCAGCAGCTCTGCTGTGAGGACAGGTTGAGAGAGTTGGGGCTCTGCAGCCTGGAGAAGAGAAGGCTTCCAGGAGACCTTAGAGTAGCCTTCCAGTATCTGAAGGGGGCTCCAGGAAGGCTGGGGAGGGACTATTGACAAGGTCTTGCAATGACAGGACAAGGGGAATGGGTTTGAAGTGTCAGAGGGGAGATTGAAAGTGGATGTTAGGAGGAAGTTGTTTGCAGTGAGGGTGGTGAGACACTGGCACAGGTTGCCCAGGGAGGTTGTGGCTGCTCCCTCCCTGGAGGTGTTCAAGGCCAGGTTGGAGGAGGCCTTGAGTGACCTGTGCTAGTGGGAGGTGTCCCTGCCTATGGCAGGGGGTTGGAACTGGATGATCCTTGAAGTCCCTTCCAAACTTACCTATTCCATGGTTCTATGATTCTTCATTGCTCTTGTGCAACCTTGTAGCTGTGCTTCCTCCCACTGAGATACTCCACATTTCCGCATCCATTACTCTTTTGTTCTTTAGATAAATATTGATCACATTCCAGGCTTCTCCTAGATTGCAAAAGCACATTCTCCAAAGAGACAGGATTTTAGCTCTGCCAAGAGAAGGGGGATCCTCAGGAGTCTCTCTCAAGGCAAGGCAGGCTCCAGTAGCCCTCTGGAAGTGCCACTTCTCACCCCAGACCTGGTTTCCCATCTGGTCAGTAATTTTACCTCCACTCCTAGGTTGAGGTCTCAGCTGCTCTAGTCACAAAGCAACAGCATTGTGGTTGCATGGGCACAGCTGTCTCAGCCATAAGGAGACAAGGAAACTTGTGCTGCATGGGGAAGAAGGTTTCAGGCACCAGCATGGTTGTCAGCCCTTCTTTTTGGTTTTAATTTACTTGTTATTAGTTTAGCATGTGGCCACCCACTAGCCTGCAGAGGAATACTGTGGGTGGAGGACTAGATTAAACCAAAATGTTCCTGCTCAAACTCCTGTTATGTGAATTACAAACTGCTGACTTTGAGCTTGGCAAGAGCCATCCCTATCCATCTCTGAGCACCCTGAGCTCCACACCATGGTGGCTTCCACTCTCTCTCAGAGGTCTGGACTGCAGTGAGCATCTGTTTGAAAGACCATCAGGAACACGTCCTGACTCTCCTGGAAAATCTGGTAACTGAATTCCTCACCCACCACCTGGAGACTCCAACAGAGCTGAGAGCCACAAAGGCAGTGAAGCCTCTGCGCGTGCCTTGGGAGGAGCAGCTGAGGGAGCTGGGGTGGCTTGCCCTGGAGGAAAGGAGGCCTCTTCTCCCAAATAACAAGAGAGCACAGAGGGAACAGCCTCAAGGTGTGTCAGGGGAAGTTTAGTTTGGACTTTAAGAAAGTTGTGTTCATTAAAGGGTTGTCGAGCCCAGGGCAGTGATGGAGTCACCATCCCTGGGGGCTTTGGAGGACGAGGGACATGGTTTGGAGGTGACCTGGCAGTGCTGGGTTACTGCCTGGGCTCAGTGACCCCAGAGTCTTTTCCACCCCTAACAGTTCTGATTCTATAGACACCCACAAGTGCACGTGGAGAGGTCCCTCTGTACCCACCTGGTGTCTGGAACGGTGCAGAGACCGTCTGCTGCAAACAGGGTGGCTGCACAGGAGCTCCTGTCCAGTTCAGCTTTAATCTGATTTTCATTGCTGTGCTCCTGAAGGGGAACTTCAGAGCTGGGGACTCAAACCCAAGCACCTTTGCCCAGCATCTGTGCCTCATGCAAATCTGTCCCCTGTGACCTTGATGTGAAGAAGCTGCTCCTGCAGATGAGAGATCAAGGAGCGTATCGGCAAGGCCACAGCTCTGTGCTTGCACTCCAGCTGCAGTCTAGACAATACAAACTGTCCTGATGATGACATGGCTGTGGTCCATGCACACGCACAGCCTCCCCCTGCAGTGGTCAGCCCAGTGCAGGGACATGAAGCAGTGGGATGCCTTTCTTACCACAGCACCACTTGCAGTGTCCCTTTCCCTTGTTCTCTTTATCATATTCTCCTTTGTACAAGGCAAGTTTGCATCATTTACATGGGGATTACTCACATGGTTGCTTAGATGCCAGAGGGGGAATCCCCATCCTGCGATGCCAGGCACAGGGTCCCATCAGAGATGCTCGCTGATGTCTCCAGAACCTGTAGGCAAATGTGGTGGCAGAAGGCAAGCACAGACATTCCCTGTGCTGTAGAGGCAGAAGGTGCTGTGCTCTGCAGCAGGACTGTGACACCTAACCTGCATGAAGCTGGGTGACCCTCTGCAGGTCACTGCCACTCACCAAGCGCCAGCTCCCCACCAGTGACCTGGGACTGTCCACCACCACCTCCTCACCAGGGTACCTGCTGAAGGATTACCTGGTATGGACTGCCCAAAAGGAACTGGCCACTGAATGGTTAACACTGCCCCACTCCTTAGACCAGAGTGAGCAGCCAAAATTCAGAGGTTTTGTGAAGAGAAAAGGGGAAAGGAGCTGGATCCTCCTGCAGTGACTTCCTCTCCATGTCTCAGATAAAGGCTGCTTCTCACAACCGTCTGCTCCAACAAGGTTCACTCACCCCAAGGGCATTCTCCCTGCAGTTGTGCATCTGTAATGCAGCATAACTGCTCATTTTCTGCTGGGTGCTTGGTCTTGGCCAAGGCTGGTGTGTGTTAAACTACTAAAATGCAGGGCGAAAAAGTGAGGGGTTTCTGGCTTCTGCTCCTGCCTGTGGTGCCAGAGCTGGCCAGTGCCTGTGGGACTCTCTGTCCTTGTTACTCAGAAAGATGAGCAGTTTTCATCAGGGAAGACAGGAGCTGCTGGTAAAAGGTGGTGCTTTGTGACCTCCTCAGTGTCCTCCATCTGGCTGGAAATGAAAGCAGGCCCTTTTTTGAAGAAGCTGAGCTGTCCATACAGTATTCCAAAATGCTCCCAAAATACCAAGTACTTGGCATTAACAATGGCTGATTGTTGTTTAGGCTGAAAAATGGAAATCTGTAGGGGCGTCCTGGAAAACAGATACTCTTGCCACAACGCAGAGACCTCTGCTGCAGGTGGTAGCAGTGGTAAGGGCAGCATTCCTGTGCATCTTCTCACTCAGTGGCCTTAAGGTGATTTCTGCATGTTGAAGAAACTCCTGCAGCATCCTTGTGATGCCGACAGCTCCTTCAGCACAGCTCTAGGTGCCAGATTCTTCTTCTCTACTCTGCTCTGGCGAGACCTCACCTGCAGTACTGTGTCCAGCTCTGGATTCCCCAGCACAAGAAAGACACAGACCTGTTGGAGCAGGTCGAGGAGACCAGACAATGGTAGATGAGACCACTGTTTGACCTCACTGCCAGGTGAGAAAGAGGAGAAGACAGCTGGGCTCTGCACCTCAGCTCAGAAGAGCAGAAGGAATTCTACCTAGGAGGGGGTAACTTCGGAGGGCTGGAGCACCTCTGCTATGAGGACAAGCTGTGAGGGCTGGGGCTCGTCAACCTGGAGAAGAGAAGGCTCTGGGGGCCTTAGTTCAGCCTTTCAGTACTTAAAAGGGCCAATTGCAAAGCTGGGGACACACATTTTAACAGGGACTGCTGTGGAGGCCAAGGGGTGATGGTTTGAAACTGAAAGAGGGGAGATTTAGACTGGATAGAACGAAGAAATTTTTTGCACTGAGAGTGGTGAAAGGCTGGCCCAGGTTGCCCAGAGAAGAGGTAGATGCCCCATCCCTGGAACCATTCCAGGTTTGAGCTCTGAGCAACCTGTTCTGATTGGGGATGTCCCTGATGACTGCAGGGGAGTTGGACTGGGGAAGCTTTAAAGGTCTCTTCAACCCAACCCATTCTATGATTCCATGAGATACCTTAACACCTATTGACCAGGCACTGGCTAAATTCCAGCAACAAGGAGAGCCTCAGGGAATGACACTCTGCTGCCTGTCCTGCTTGGACAGACCCTCTGAGCCACAGCTTTACTCCTTACTGCAAATCAGGCTCTGGCACAGCTCACCTAACGCAGGGCAACCTCGGTGCCTGCTGGAAATAACTATGGCAGACAGGGAGCTGAGTGTTAGAGGGCAAGGTCTTAGAATCACAGAATGGGTTTTTTCTCTCTTCTCAGCTGTCCCTACATCCTCACATACAGTCACGGGATGCCAGATGCCAGTTATCAGGTGTTTGCCACACGAGAGGTACAGGAGCCTGTGCACAATCCCCTCCTCGCAAGATCAGCCACAGGAGTACAGCACGAGCTGAGACAGCAGCCAGAGAGCAACCTGAAGCACATGTCACTTTTTTGTGTTAGTACAGACAAAAACCAAGTCCCTAGGAGTCACATGCGCCAGAAAAGCCTATAGCCAGCAGTAAGCTCTTAGCTGAAAGCTGAGCTTCTGGCTCCATCTGCTGCCAGAGAGATGGAAAAGATGAGCAGGGAACAAGAAGCCAAAGAGCAAACATTAAAAAACGAAAGCCACAGCCAAGGGCTGGTTTGCTACTTAAAAGCCACTGACATTGCTGCTGCAAGACAAACAAAACAGAGATTGCTTCATCTTGGAAACTTCTAACAGGTTCAAGATGTGCAACTCTTTACCAGACCACAACCAACAGGCATTAAGATCCTAATAAGTAATCTATTTTGGTAATTTTTAGCTGGAGAAAATGCTGTTTGATTATATGAATTGCTGTGTTCACAGCTGAAAAGAAGCCCAGACAAAGGACAATGCCACAAGCTTGGTTCCCAAGATCAGCAGCAAGAAGGGAATAAAAGGAAACTCTGCACTGTCTGTTTTCCCATCTCCCGGCTGTCCACTGTGCTGCTCTTCCAGCATCTCTTTCACATGGTGCCTCTCAATCTTTGTTCATACTTACTCATAAACAGAGCAATGTATTTGATTTTTTTTAAGCCAGCATGTACATTCCATGACTTCATGCCAAAACCCACGCACACTTCTCTTGCCAAAGAGCAGAGGTGCCCAGCACAACCAGGCATTATTTCTGCACACAGTGTCTCCAGTGAAGCCAAGTGCCGCCCTGGCTGCCCATGGAGTACTGGTTTGGCTCTCGAGGGCTTAGATTAGCCTCCTGGTGTTTGCACAGCATTGAGGGTAAAGTGGCTCTTCATTTAGAAAAGCATTTCACAGCCTGGAGCAGAGAAAGCCACTGCACTAAAACACATGCAGGGGATAGGCTGGAGACAGCAGAAGCCTTCAGAGCCAAATGCCTAAAGCAACATTTGGCAGCTACATACCTATGTCTTCAGAGCAACCTGGGCCAGTGCTTCACCACCCTCAGCTTAAAGAAAAGTCTCCCTGGTATCTGGTCTAAACCTACCCTCTTTGGTCTTACATGTTTTCTTTCCACATGTCAGTGTATAGATTACATTAATTTGTAAATTATTTTCAGCAAGGTCTCCTTCAAGTTCAGCTTCTCTCAGGACCACTTGGCTGAGCTATAGACATGCGAGCAACACTCGGAGCAAGTGCCTGAAGGCACCGAATTTTTGGCACTAAGGAGCTATGGGCACTTTAGTTGTCTGTGGGGTTTTTGGTAATAAAATCTCCAAGGAACATTTCTAAGGCTAATTAAGACACCAGACAACAAAACCTGAGACTGACTTTACAAGCGCATGAGTTACACAAGTAGCTATGTTTGAGTTTGAGAGGTCTAAGCAGTGTCACTGAAAACTGGCCAAATCCCAGTTCGTGCTTGCCAGAAGACAGCTAAAAAACACTTGCTGTGCTATGGCACATTCTATGGCTAATTGGAATATTTACTGAGAGAAATTAAATCCTTAGCTGTGAGAAGAGAACCAACAACAGTGACCTGTGTTGTTCTGCTGAGCAGCGCGGCAGGTCGCAGACACTCAGACCCCCACTGCTCGCACACTGCTCCGTGAGCTCTCCGCAGTTCTGCTCCTTTTCACCCTGCCGGTCTGTTGTGGCTTTCTGCCTTCACTCTAATCCCAACCCAACCCTTTATTCCTCTGACCTCCCTCTCGTCTTTTGGGCATCACACCACAGATCTCTCCAGGCTGATCATGTGAGATACACAGGGATTGATCTGGGTATTGCTGAAGGGAGGGAAAGGGGGAGGAGGTTTGGGTCGGGAGCTTCCCAGCAGTCTGATTGTTTTGGAGGATTTTGTGTTTGTATTATTTTCACCTTGTCTCTAGCTGTCTATTGTGTATATCTCTGCTTGTACACTGTGCTGAGCTGTGAATACAAAGCTTTGTTCTTTAGCTTCCAGCCAGCTGAGTCTAGTCTGGGTGGTTCCATTGGGGGGAGGGGGGGTCAGGGAACTCCCAAACCATCACAGGCTGCCAGGTCACCATTCAACCATGTCCCTCAGCACCACATCTACACAGCTTCTAAACCCCTTCAGGAACGGTGACTCCACCACTTCCCTGGGTAGCCTGTTCCAGGGCTTGGAACCCCCTTCAGCTGAGAAAGTTTGCCTAATATCCAATCTAAACTTCCCCTGGTGCAACTTGAGGCCATTTCCTCTTGTCCGATTGCTTGTCGTTTGGGAGAAGTGACTGACCCCCAGCTGGCTCCAGCCTCCNTCACCTTGTCTCTAGCTGTCTATTGTGTATATCTCTGCTTGTACACTGTGCTGAGCTGTGAATACAAAGCTTTGTTCTTTAGCTTCCAGCCAGCTGAGTCTAGTCTGGGTGGTTCCATTGGGGGGAGGGGGGGTCAGGGAACTCCCAAACCATCACAGGCTGCCAGGTCACCATTCAACCATGTCCCTCAGCACCACATCTACACAGCTTCTAAACCCCTTCAGGAACGGTGACTCCACCACTTCCCTGGGTAGCCTGTTCCAGGGCTTGGAACCCCCTTCAGCTGAGAAAGTTTGCCTAATATCCAATCTAAACTTCCCCTGGTGCAACTTGAGGCCATTTCCTCTTGTCCTATTGCTTGTCATTTGGGAGAAGTGACTGACCCCCAGCTGGCTCCAGCCTCCTTTCAGGGAGTTGTAGACAGCAAGAAGGTCTCTCCCAACCTCCTTTTCTCCAGGCTGAACAAAGCCAGGTCCCTCAGCTGCTCCTCACCAGACCTGTTCTCCAGCCCCTTCATCACCTTCATTCCCTTCTTCAGACACATTCCAGCATCTCAAGGTTTTGTAGTGAGGGGCCCAAAGCTGAACCCAGTATTCGAGGTGGAACTTCACCAGTGACAAGTCCAGGGCAAATATCACCTGTCCTCATCCTGCTCCTGCTGTCCACACACCATTTCTGAGGCAAGCCAGAATGCTGTTGGCCATCTTGATACTTTGGCACACACTGGCTCATATTCAGCCAGCTGAATGCACTTGTGTAGGACATGAGAATCACTCAGAGCCATCTCCTGGACACACAACCTGTCCACTATCACATCCATGCAATAGAAGAGAACCACCTGCCAGCGTACCTTTGCAAGGGCTCTGGCCACCTGGAGCATGTACTTAGGCTCTGAACATGCCAATGACTTCTGGGGACTTCAGCATCCTCAGTCCTGTTCCCAAATTCCTGAGCTGCTCAGGCAGGTTCTGAGCATCCAGCCCACACAGACCGCCGTGACTATGGGAACAAGGCAGAGCTGAGAGCAACTGGCAAAACTTTCAAGTTGAAACAGAAAACTCATCAATTACCCTGACATTAAACAGGGGCGGTTTAGGATGGCAGCTTTTGACTTGTCTGCAGAAAGGCTATAAATATCTTGCTTTTCATGAGCTTGCAAAGAAATTGGATCCATGAAGCTACTGTAAGATGAATAAAAAGCCCAGAAATCAGTCAGCAATGGTCTGCTGTAGGGAAGGTTCTCAAGTTCTGAGCAGTCTGGACTCATAAACCCACAATCTGAAAGTGGGTTGGACAAGATTAGAGCTCAGATTGATGACCAGAAGGCAGATAAATATTCTCAGTAGCAGAGAATGAAAGTCAGCAGAGCAGACCACAAGACTTGACATGTATGTAATTCATGCTTATTACACAGAGAGAAAACAGGGGAAACAGCTTCAAAGCTGCTCTTCAAAACTGCTTGCACCAAAGGGAGCCTGAGAGCAGAGACTGGGAGATAAAAATATGCTACTGCAGGAAAACCCAAAGCACAGCACAGAGCAGCAGCATGCAATCCACATGAACTAGAGGCCACTACAGGCCATGGAGCTCCACCTGGGGTTGTCCAATGCAGAAACAGAGTTTGAGGGTAAAAGTTAAAGGGAAGCCACAGGAAGGTGATTTCATAGTAGGAAATCTGCTACCTGCTACAGACCTCCTGATCAG
>VWYK01036320.1:5000-17220 GCA_013399775.1 Semnornis frantzii
AGTACAATGAAAATTTTATGTGTTATGTACATCTGTCGATGTTGTCATAGTTTGACCTGTTTTGAGATTTTGAAAGAGTTTGCTTTACTCTTCCCAGCTTTGTATTTGCTTCTGTTTAGGTTCTGCACAGAGAAGCAGTACATTAGTCACACTCCTACACCATTCTAAAATTCTACACTCCTTCCAAACCTCAAAAAAGTTGCTGGAGGAACTTGAATCATTTATAGGTGTTGTGATAGTCTCTTCCTAAAGAGATGGAATTATTTTCTTCTAAGATGATGATATTATAAAAGGGTGCTCTGTTGTGTATGTTTGATCTCTACACATGTAAGATTTCTGCAAGGAAATTTCATGTATTTTGATTACATCAGTAAGGAATTACGGCAAGACCACTGCATTAGACATTTTCATTTGTGTTGTGCACAACAGAATGGGTATGTCAAGCACACTTCTTTTTATATTAAATAAATATTTTTAAAAAAACAAACAAAAACCAACCAAACAAACAAAACTGAAAACAAAGGCCAGAAATGCTAACAAGCAAGAAGGAAAAATTGAAGACGGTGATAGTGAAGGTTTTTTGTGCTCTCTTGTCCTGTGACCTTACCAGCCTGTGCTGAGCCAGTAGCATCTTGATAATTTTGGAGTAAAAACAAATTCTTTCCTGGTCTTGGAATGGCTGCAAAAGAGATTATATATTCCTTGCTGAAGGTGACCTGTTTTAGGGTTTTTTTTACACCTATTAGTTTCTGACTTGCCATTATTAAAACTCCACAGTGAAACATTTACTAGCTTTGTCCCTATATTTACAATACCTTTTGACTGAGATGTCTAAGAGCTTTAAACGTATGCTCTAAACAGTGGATGGTCAGCCCTGACATTTGTTACAAATCTTTTCAGAGGGCCATGTGGAATCGTTCTAATCCGGAAAGAGACACTGACTCACTGTGTGATCTGACAGAGTGACATATCACTTGACCTCAGTCACAGCAGCTGTAAAATGAGGTGGAAAACCAGGGCGTACCAGAAAAGCAGAGGATACCTTTCAGGAGAGCTTTGTTGAGCAAAAAATGTTTCAGATCTGTGGCTTGACTTCTTTCTTTTTCCTCCAAAAGTTCGCTATGACTTTTAGATAAAAAATAAGTTTTCCAACAATCTTTTTGAATTTCCTTTCACAAGGGAAGGACATGTTTATGCAGCTACCTTATTTTAGTTACTTGGGGCGAAACGGAACTCCGGGAGCTGACAGAGTGGCAGCCCAGGCACCCCTTGCTGGAGGACAGAAACAGCAATGTTTCAGATAAAAATATCCCTTCCTTGTTGCCTCTCTACGAAGCCCGGGACAGCTGCGGCAGGGTCAGCGGTGACAGCAGAGGCTGGACTGCTAGCACCGCCCCGACGCTGCTGTTGCGACAGGGCTGCAGAGGGCGCCGCGGCACCGCCACGGCGGCACCGCCGCGGCTCGGCAACGGCGGCGGCGAGCGGAGCGCAAGCTGGCTCTGCACTGCGCTCCGCACTGGCACCCTCGGACCCCGCATCCCCGGCCCCAACGACCCCCTGCGCCGAACCTTGGGGCTGAGGAGACAGAGGAGGGAGGAGATGGTCTTGCTCCTGCTACAAGCTTCTTTGTGAAGTCGGGAGGAAACATCCCAGCTGTCCCCACCTCATGCTCTGGAGTGGGGAAGTGTGGGCTCAGTTATTTGGGGGTTTTATTTGGGCTTAATTGGGCTAGCCGGTTACTGGAGAAGTGCTGGGAAATGCTCGAGAAACCATCAGGTACAGTGGAACATGCTCTCTGTGAGATGGCTGTGGGTGCTTTAAATAGCCGATGAAATTCTATCCTATTCAGGCAACTTTGTCCCTAATAGATTTTCTGAAGTTGACATTACCAGCGTTCAGATTTCAGCTTGCTGGCGTTTGAGGACAACCTTAAGCGAGAGTCTGTTTCACCACCCATTTAGATTCAACCCTAGGTGTTTTGCTATGTATTCATGCAAAACATTCTTCCTTACCTTAGTTGATCTGTTTGGATAGTGGGGTAGGTCTTGAATTGCTAAACATCTGGAAGGCCATCCTAGGTTGTATCCAAATGCCACCCCTCTGAGGGGAATCTCTGGTGGGCAAAGTGCTTGTGCTTGGTGCTTCTCTTTGCTGCACCCTGCAGAGCCGGGCAGTAGGGGAAGGAAGCTGACAGAGGAGCTGGACTCCACTGAGCCTTGTTTTCAAAAGTGTTTTGGCAAAACAGGGGCGAGGTGAGAGGGAGGGAGAGCTCTTCCAACTGATGAAAATTTAGGATGGATTTAAGGCTACTGCTGTAATATATTTCCAACACAAGGTTCTTAATTTCCATCTTAATGGAATCTTAGGGATCAAACAATAGGGTACATCCTCCATCCTCAGGTATGAGACAAACCAAGATGTGCCCCAAAACAAAACAATCAAACAAAAAAACCCACCACCACCTAAGCCAAACTAAGATGAAAATAAGTGCACAAAAGCAATCTCATTCCAACCTGTAGCAGTTATCCTAATATAGCCTCTAGTAGAACTGTCTGGCACAGCCACTGGAGCTGATGCTCTGCCTGAACTGTGCTGTCCCACTTGCATTCCTGAGCTGTCAGAGGCCAGCACATGGCTGCGCAGGCAGTGGTGAGCAGCAGATGCCAAGCAAGTTTGTTACAAATACAGAAACACAATAGGTCTTTCCATTTCCCAGTGTGTTCCCCCAGTCCTTACCCTTCTTATTGGCAAGGAAATGTAGATGCACATGAGGTGCTGTGTACTCAGATGGACCTGACCTGCGCACATCTCAGAGTGTTCCCATGTAGCTTTAGTCCAGGCAAAGAAAAATACTTGGAGTATGCCCAAAGAATTTAAGCATTCAGATTATAAATGAGATGCTGGCATGGGACTTTTGTATAATTCTTTTATTCATAATTTGCTTCATCTTACACAAATCAAACAAAATCAGTCTGAAGGCCGAAGCAGTTACGGACCAAGGAATCTAAGCAGTTGCAGTCCATGGGAAGGTGAGCCTACCACCTCCCTCTTCCTGGTGTACCGATCACCTTAGTATTGCTTTCATTGCCATGATTGACCTGGTTCCACTGCCTGACTCTGCTAACTTCAGTTGCCTCTGCAGTTGATGTATGACCGCTAGAATCATGCTGGCCAAGAGTACATAGTGTGCATCCCATACATAATGCCATCACCACCTTTGGACAGTTTCACCAACTCATAGAGTTTAGAATTAGGTACTTAGGAATTGCTTTAGTTTCTTTGTGACTGGTAACAATTAGGTTGTCCTAACTGGACAGTTCTTTTTAAATAATAATTCATTTTCAAAAGCAACCTTTAATTTAATGTGTCATGAATGCAGAAATAAACTATTTGGGTCCCAGTTCTGATTTGCACATGAATTGGCAATAGAGTAAGAGTAGTTTTGATACTTTTTTTTTTTTTTAACTTATTTTGTATTTTCACATTGGTTTTCTAACATGATTTTGAATTACCACTGGGACATTCTGTGATTCTGTAAAGAAGGAGAAAGACATACTCTCCATTCCAGGGATATGTAATGTCTAGACTTTCTTTCCCTAGATTTCCTACATAGACTGTCTCATGAAAAAAAGGAGTCAAAGATGATGACAGTTCTAGGCAAAACTCTTAAATCATTTAGTTCAGCTTTCCGATTTGGGCAAAACACCTTGCTGTGTGTTTAAACTTGACCGATTTAACTATTGGGTGTTTGCATCTCAGCAGTCAGTGAGACCCTGTGAAATTGCTTCCCTTCACTTGTAGGATTTTTTTTGAAAAATTAATCTATAAACGTTGAAGGTTTTAATTATGTTCCCCTCCCCTTTTTTTCCCCTCATCAGCTTCCAATCAATATGAAATATGAAAATGCCCATTATGCTAATCAATAACATATTTGTATATAAGTTGTGTTTTCAGATGCTTAGCCCAGATAGAAGTATAGGAAACAGTATGTGTACTGCCTCTGGAAAGGGCTGAGTCTCTACAGGATGACACTACTTTGGGACTTTTCAAGGGGCTCTTTTCTAATAGTGTCCAGCAGAATAAACTGAACCAAATTCTGTAGCACTACTGGGAAATTCTTTGAGAACGAGGCTGCAGTATGCATCTGTGCCAGCCAAACAGCTTTCTAATTCCCAGTTTCATTTCCTGAAGATACCGGAACAGAGCTGAGCTGCTGGGTGTCCGAACTTCTCTGTGCTCTGTGTATTGTATCTAATGTCTCAGTCACTGTTCAGGAGTGTATGAAAAAACTTATAGAAGTTGCGACCAAAAAACAGTGAGTATATCAAAGGTTCATCCTTCCTCCCCCAAAACATATTTAAAGTTGTTTAATATTATAATATTTGGGAAAATAAGGCCAGAAGTGTTGTATTCTTTCATGACTTAGCAGAGCCATGTTTCTAGTTCAGAATGCTCTCATGTCTTGGCCCCTTGGACTTTCATAGGTGGGGGCTAACTCAGTGATTCAGTGAGTAGTAGTTGCACATTTCAAGTGGTAAGGAAAATATAAAGTGTACTTGAAAACACTTGTGTGGTGGCAACTGTCGTCATGAACCAGATATGCAGATTTGCATTGCACCTGCCACCTTGGTGTTCATCTTGTTGAGTGTCTGATCAGCCATGCCAGACTTCTTTCACTTGAAGAAAGCTTTATTGGGTTATTTACTGATATATTTATTACTGGGAACTGTTCAGCTTTGACAAGAAGTTTTAATAGCATTTTTAAAACAATATTCTGCTTTTGCACATCTTTTTATGATCTTCTGAGGTTTTGTCCCCCATTGTCTTTAGCCTTTATGCTAAAAACTGTTATAACAACATTTATCGTTAATTTAGATGGACTTTGTCTGCTCCTTGTGAAGAAGAAATCTTTGTATTTCAGTAAAACCTGTGGATATGTTTGAAAAAGGTTTTTTGTGAAAAAGGCAAAATTTTCATTTGAAAGGTAGTGTAATTTTCTGGTTTGTCTCACTTATCACTTAGTCTACCTTTTAATTGTTTTTTTTTTCTCTGTGTAATACTGAAAATATTATACTATCAAAAGTGTTCTACTTTCAATATTAATAACACTAATGGAAATACTAGTATTTTATCTAATTGCTTTGACACTAGAAGTAGACAGGCAGTGGTCAAGTGTACCCATGAGATAAAGCGAAGAAATAATGTCAATAAAGCTGAAGTCAGGGACAACATAGAAAGTGAATTGGATAGTCTCGAGGACATGAAATTCAGTCAGAGTACTAGATCATGCCCTTGCTTGCTGATAATAGGTGTTTCTCTAATGAGCTGGGACTTCATCCATTTGAAACAGTGAGCAGGAACCCTGGCCTGTCCTGCTGTTCCTGAGATGATTGAGCTCTCAGTGCTATGTAACTCTTCTTTTGGCTCCTGCCATTTTAAAAGGCATCCTGACAGCTCGTGGATTAAGACCACAGCTCAACAGGCTCCCTCAGCTCTCAGTGGGCTGCAGAAGATAGCATATTAGTGACATGCTGGCGTTAGTATTGACCAAATTCATCCCTATGCATTAACATTCAAGGTAGAAAGGGGGACTTCTGCGATCCAGGGAGGCAGCAGGCTTTCTATATGGCATGGTTTTTAGCACAACCTGGGAAATTCACTCATTGAACTTTTAATCTGAGGCAATGTTTTAAATTTAGTATTATTAAAGACATTTGTTTATTTTTAAATACCCTTTATTTCTCTGTTTGATAGCCCTTACTTGAAAATGACACAGAGAAGGCAGATTTTGAGAAGAGGGCCTAAGAATGGCCAAGAGGAGGAAAATTCCATGTGCAAGCAGAAGTCTATGAGATGGCATTCTGCTTAAACCTGCCTGACACATTTCAAGATGTGTCTCAAGGGTCAGTTTTACTCTCCCTAGCATAGCTGCTGATGCTTGTCCTGAAGCAAGATAATCCATTACAATCTGGCCTGCCCAAGTATGTACAAGATCTTTCTGGATTTAGTGAAAAATATTCTTCACCAGCCAACCTTCAAGTGTATCTCTGCAGAAGGACATAAAACCCAGCAGGACTGCCTTAACACATGGCATTAACTGATGTGATGCTGTCATTTTCGATACGTGTGACTTCTTGCCTCCAACCCCCATGCTGAGATCTCGTGTTCCTTTTTTCCCCAGGGTCATGTTGTACACAGAGTTCCCACTGTGGCTTTGCTCTGCTGGGTCAAGGGAAACATGAGATGACAATTTTTATCCTTTTCTATTAGTGGTAAAATTTGGAGAAGGAAAAACAAGAGGTGTGTGTGGATTTATTCTTCAAGATTAATTTTATAAGTCAGGGTAACATGTAAATATGGACCCTCTCCAGGGCTTTTGACCTCCTGTACCTTTAAGAGAAGAGTAGCAGAATGGCATCTAAAAGGCTCTGTAGCTGTCCCAGATTTTAACTGTTTTCTTCTGAATAGCAACTATGTGATTCAAAGAGCGCCTAGCAAAAGCTTCTTATATTTTTGCAGTAGCAGCATTGGAAATATTTCATGCATATATAAGAACAAGCATCCATGTAGACTGTTGTTGTTTTCTGCAACTTTTGGGGAGTTTGAGAAAAACTTACTACATTCTGATTCTCTTTCTTTCTTTAGAAGAGACAGGGAGAGAAAGCTTGCATTTTCTACCATTTCCCAAGAGGCTTTTTATCTGTTTAAACCAACTAGGGATTTTTCACATATTGACATAAGCATTCATTTGCTAATTTGCTGGACATTAAACTGCACAGCATTCTTGAATGAGACTGGAATACTTGGATACTTAGTGCTACTCAGACTCTGCATCATTCCCAGTACACATATGGTTTTCCTCCTCTATCTCCTAGATAAAAGTCACTGTTTGATCGCCTTAAGGAAAAGAATGAGTTAAATGGACCAATATTCTAGCCTTGGCTCTAAAACTAGGTCTTTTCAGAAACTCCTCAGCACCTGCAGCAGCTAGGTCATTTGCACATACATAAATAAATAAATTAACAATGAATAAATAATTTAATCCCACCACACAATGCCACCTTGCAGATCTGATCCTTTGCTCCCAGTGAATTTGTCCATTCCTAATTCTTTTTGATAAAGTCCTCAGATACTTGCTGACTGTCAGTCTAATTTTCTTATTGTTTTCGCTTGATTAGTTCTGTATGACCTAAGGTCGCCCTTAAAATCCACATCTCTCGTGAAGACTCCGAAAGGCCTTCTTTTTTTCAAAGGGATGGAAAGTGCCTGCCATTTCTCCGGACAAAAGCCTGGAAGGTTTTCAGTTATTAGCCTCCTGAAGCAGCCCTTTCGCTCACCCAAGCGCAAAAAAAACTCATTAGGGGGCACCTTTCTTTCTGGCTTCTTTATCTGACGCATGTAGGGTTTGCGTGTTTCAAGATTTGCAGGTCTTGGATGAATTTGGACAGCCTCCCTTTTAACCCTGCCGGCCTGCAGTTGTGCCCACCACAGACATTCACTGTAGCTCTATGGCCTTAACCACCTGGAGGTGCTTCACTTTTGTAAAAGCTACTTTACACCCCGGTTTGTGGTGAACAGAAGACACGTCAGTGTGCTGCTGCACTTTGAAGCCACACTCCCACGGGGTGTGGGTAGAAAGGCAGGCAAAGCTGCCAGCTGCTGACAGGCTCTATGTTTTGCACTTTGCGATTAAAATATGAAATCCAAGTTAGTGTCTGGGTTGGGCAACCCTTATTACAGTAGTTAGACTGATTTGCAAGACTAAGGCAGCACAGTCCTGAGAACCTGCTATGACTGGGCTCCATTAAGCCCTGGCCCACTTTTTTTTCAGGCAGCAAGTGACCTACTCTTCTTGTAAGGGCTGGTTTGACTTCCTGAGCCCTGCCAGATGGCCCAGAGAGACTCCCCAAAGGTGTGTCTTCATACGCGTTGTATCTGGGCACCTTGCCCTTCAGAGAGAATGTGCCAAGGTTTCTGGCTCCTTCATTCACTTGAGCAGGCAGAGGTTACCTAAACAGTGCCACACCTGTGGTTACCTTTTAAGAAGAAAAACAACCTGAAATTGTACTGGCAGGTACTACAGTAAGGAATGTTTCTCGCTTACCTAGGCTCAGGTATATCTGTGAAAAACAGCCATCATGTGACTGAAAAGTGAAGTAGGAGCAAGCCAATTGTATTTTTCAGAAAAGGGCTGCCTGGTCTCTTTGATGAGAGACCTCAGATTGGACTGGGATCCAAGCCTGAAAAGGAGAAAGGTGCACAGAAAGAGCAAGAAATAAGCAGGTCCAAAAAGTGTAGGTGGAAGATACTCTGGGCTGGCATATAAAAACAAATGACTTGCTATGCTGTTTGTCCTAAAGAGCAGTTTCTCTTCCACTGGAGTAGAACTCACTGTGATCCCTCAGGATTAAAATCTGGTAAGAAAATTTAGGGCTGCAGGTGAGGTCCTACTTTCAAACATGCAAGTAACTGTTTTGTGGCCACTAATCATAGCCTTGGGTGTTTTCAGGGGTGTTGTCCTTGTTAGGTTGAAAGAATACACCGTTATGACCATTATTGTTTTTCCTCACTTGCCAGTTTCTCCAAAATCCCCGTGATACTAAGGAGTATCCTCATCCATTACCAAATCTGAGTGAAACAGCCCTCAGTACAGTAAAGCAAGCTGAATGCATAAGGCTGCTCTTAAGTGCAAATCCTTGCAGGGTCAGCATTGCAAACTGTATTACACTTACCACTGGCATAAATTCTGAGCAGTGATTAGTTGGTTATAATGTAAAATAATGCAAAAGCTACGTCATCTACTTCACAGTACAAATACTTACATTGTGGTCTGAAGAATAGCAGAAACTAGAAGAAATGAGAAACCAGAGGGAAATTTTGGACTGCAGCCTGGAAGTAACATGAAGTTTATTCTTGACTTGTGGACCTCTATTAGTGGAGTCCTTCGCCCTGTTTCTAATCTGCTCACAGAGTAGCTGTCAAAATTCATTCCACACTTTGTAACCTGGGTAATCTCATCTGCTGGAAAACTTCAGGACAGCAGTGGGTCCTGTAGCACATCACTGGGACCACACAGAAATTATGATACTGTGGTATAACAAATCTGTAGAGGCAGCTGATGGCAACAGGAGACAAATCACGAGAAGTTGTATCAGCATAGTAACAAGCAGAACAAGCAGAGTCTTGTTTATAACTTTTCATGTCAGTTTCCTTCCCTGCCTGAAGCTATGCAGGGGTATTAAAAGATTAGTGAATAAATACTACACAGCAATAGAGTTTGAAGTTTCTGATGAAAGTAATTTCTGGTGTCTCACTCAAGAGATGATGTAGCTTCTATTGATGTATTAAGACACACAACCATAGAAATCATAATAAAAATAAGGTAGAACCATGGTGGCTGGTGATGTCCCTGGGGATCCATTCATTATCCCTTATTCAGAAGATTTTCTATCTGAGCAAGCATTACTTTTGCAGTCTGATGTCTGTTGGCCTAAAACTGTGGTCTTCGGAAATTATTTTGCTGAAAGTTTGCTAGTTAGGAACATAGTTAATTGTCTAATAATTAGAATAGCTTCCTATTTTTCTTCAGAATAGTCATTATCTGTTCTTGCTGATTTGGTGCCATTACATTTTGTCTTTTGGTGCACTGAGTGAAGGTTTGGCATCCAGTCTGAAACTGCACATGAACTCTGCAAGGTGGAGAAACTTTACCAAGGGTGACACATTGGGTTTTTGGGAGTTAGTGAGACATTTAACTACTTCTCAAGCTCTGTATGTTTTCCTAATGCCAAGCACTGTCCACTCTGAAAAGGTGCTGATAAATTAAGGTCACGAAGAAGCTTAGCTGTAATTCTGACATCCTGGTGGTCAGGGTGTGGGGAAATGTAATTTATTTCAGTGAGAAAAAAATGTTGAGGAAGAAACTGTGTTCTAACATGGTGCACTGTTCCAAAAATCTAATGAAACTGAATTAGTAGGAGGCTCAGTGCCAAAACAGCACCGAGGTCAGGATAAGTTTTCTTTTCAAAATGCATGAAGGACAAGCTTCAGCAGCAAAACTGGTTGATTCTAAAGAAATCAATCAATTCTTTAGTCTCATAAGGAATGAAACTTGCCAGCATCCTGTCTGTTTGTAGGGTGACAGACTCTAAAGCACACTGTATCATCACCTTAATCCCTGGCCAGCTGTGATGAGATGCCCAAAGAGATGTTTTTGCTCTACCAAGTGATTGTCATTTTCCTGAAATAAGCACTTTGTTACAGTGCCTGAAGACTCTCTGAAGGACCTTTAGGAAGATGAATATTGACTACAGAAATTACTTCTCTGTTTCGGAACTCCATTCCCAAAGTCCCTATAATCTTCCTGATGGAAGAAGATGGAGTTTATCATTTCCTTTCTGAATCTCATCCTACTCTGAAAAGGCAAGTTGATTAATTTTTTTTTTCTTTTAGGATCATACAAAAAGCTAGCAAAACCAGTAAAAAATTCCTTTGCAAAGCCTCTGTAAACCAACATAGGATATTCCCATGGCGAGAAGAACAGCATTCATGTTCTTCCAGTTGCCTATCCTGATAAGTATGTCAAATACTTCTTGCAAACATGCCCATCTCTTACCTACTTGTTGCCTACCATATTCAATACTGTAAGTTGCTTTGAGAAGGGCTGGTAGAAGTTCCTTCTGAGAGCATAAAGCAATGCTGAATATACACAGTTGCTAACTGCATGTAATGTACAACAGAGTAAGAAAAATAATGCTACTGAGATTAATTTTCTGAAAAGGAGAGACAGAGGTGCAGCATAGTGAGTTGCAAATAGCTTTTGAGATAAAGTATTTGGTAAAGAATAGCATGCCATTTTGCTGCTTGGAATCTCCTCTCCATGGAAAGGAGATCCTTTGACCTCGCTGAGTTGGATGAGTCTGTCAATCTCACAGATGGAGACTAACCTTTTGTTTAAGTATAGATTGTTGTTCCTAGTTGTGGTTTGGGGTTTGGTGGGGTCTTGTTTGTTTGGTTTGGTTTTTGCTGTTTGGGTGATTTTTGTTTGTTTGCTCATTTTTGTTGGGGGGTTTGTTTGTTTGGGGTTTTTTGGGGGGATGTTGTTGTTGCTCTTGTTTTTTCCCTTGGAAGAATATTTTATACACTGGATGACAGAGGCAGTAGGACCTGCTCCATAGATGTTCTGTATATAATTTCACTTTGATGATCAGACTAATTGTGTGGTTAGGATAGGTTAGGTTATCTTCTTTCCACACATCTTTATAAACAGCAGAACAGCTGAATTAATAAAGTTAGTGTGAGGAGTCACTGACAGTTATATGACTCATCTGTTTCGTAAGCTCTCTGCTGATGCATCTCCATTGGGACTACTCCTCATGGAAGCAACCGTAGCTTCAGGGATCTCCAGGATGCTTTACCCACCTGTACTACCTAAGGATTTGGTCCAATATATATACACATAGGTAACAAGCATATAGGAATACTGGCTTTCCTACAGATGGGGATTTGTAACCTGTTGCAAGCAGTAGTACCTTTAATAATAATTTTACTAGCTTTCATATATCCTCGCTGTCTAGCAGGTTCTGGCACTATGCAGTGAAGAAGGTACTCTTGCTCTTTATCCAATTATTTTTTCTCCCTCTCCAGACATCAGAGAGAATTTACAATACTTCCAGTAATAAAACTCCAAGATCTGTTTTTAAATCTCATCTCTTTAGGAGTGGAGAAGGTACTGTATTTAAAACAAAAAACAAAAACAAAAAACCCAAACCCGTAAGATAGAAAAAATATTATTACATCCTGTCATAAAAAAAGGAGGTTTCCTACTAGAATATGCATGACCAAGGTTATAGTGATTCCCTTAGAACATTCCCATATATAGTTGTGTTATGTGTGGTATACATTGTCTCAGGGTTCCTGAGGTTCTTGACATCTTGTAATCTGTGCTTGGTGAACATCACTGCTCCCTGTTACACTTTTCTCGTTTTGAAACAGAAACTGCGTGAGGTTTGTTCTGTAGGTTTTGTTGTTAGTGATCTTTCTACAGATCTCAGTCCTGCAAACCCATCAGTCAATTTAATAGTAAGGGTAAGTTATTTTGAGCCAACCACCTTTGGTGGAACAACTCTGTACCCAAACTTTTACTTACAACTGTAATGACATCACCTGTTGTAGCGAGTGAAGGTGTATAAGTGTATCAAATACTTCTTTCTGACAAACC